>JAPPVO010000683.1:0-23692 GCA_030407325.1 Camellia japonica | reverse complement strand
CCATACGAAGGCCGAGTTCGGTAAAATCTCTAACAACCCTTTCGATTTTAATCTTTAACGGGTATTAAATCTGAAATTTCTATTTGGCATTGGTATTTCATGCTATTGTGTTCATAAATATGCTTATTAATTTATGTTCATGTCTCGATATGATATTTCACATCTCATAGGGATTATGTATTTTATTTTAATCCTTCGATGGTGCTCACACTTATGCAAATATGGAAATTATATTCATGTGCGAATTTATTCCCTTTACTACTTGAGTATGCCTAGAACTACTTGTGTCTATCTTCATATGTGAATCTCATGTGTTGTAACCTTATTACTTGTGCTATTTAGTTGTTCAAACTTGTGCAATAGATGTTGTTTCAAGAGCATGTCCTAACTCCGACTTAAATTATCTAACTCAAACGGGAAACTTAATGGGTGGTAATGGGTTGCGAATTTTTGGACAAGATTACTAAGATATCGATTGGTTGGCGGGTATGCATTCCCTATTTGGAAGTTAAAGTCTTGCGCAAGTGGTTTTCGGAACCCTTGAACGGAGCGGTTGTATTCGGACCCTAGGTATTTGGTATGAGGTGGGTTTTGGGCAAGGCCCATTATTACCGTCTCTTTTGAGGCCCTGTGGTTGGCGCTACGCGGTATATAACCGTTGGTAGGCATCCGAGGTTAGTTCTGCAACAAAGCAGCAAAAGAGGGGGCATACCGAATAATCTGCGTCCGATTCTTGTGGTTGGGAGGACGAAGTCTCTTTGGGGGATTTCTAGATTTCTAACATCTAACCTTGTAATCCTTTATTATTGAATGATTATCATGCTTTATTACTTGCTTGTTATAATTGTGATGGTGTATTGGATGGGGAAAAAGGGGTGGGGTGTGTGTGCGTTTACTGGACATTCAAAGCTCATGGCGTTTCATGCCAGGTATCGAAGAAACGTACGAAGCCAACGAAGAGTCAAAGACATTTGAAGACTTAAGTTTTCATTAGAGAAAGTTTGGAACCATTTCGCTCATTAGTCTAATTGTGCTTTTATTTATTCTTTTTGGATTATAATAGTAATGGAACTCGTTTTGTAAATTTAAAATTTGAGATGCTCTAATTATTATTTACCTTGTAATCCTATGCCTATCTCTGCGTTGCTTATGAGACCTTGCGTCAATACCTTTTAAGATCTGTCAAAAATGTAGTGTGCTGCCTAAAAAAGCTGGACTTAGAAGGGAGGCTAATTTGACTCCTCCGGCGATCTGGGATCTTACTTGGTTATTGACCATAGGACTCATTAGTTACTCTCCCTTGACTACAACCAATAGTGTAGATTCGGGGCGTCACACGATGCCTTCAACACGGCGTAGGATTGGGCCTCGACCCACTTTGTAAAGTAGTCTATCGCTACCAGAATATACTCACGCCCGTTCGAGCCCTTCGGAGTAACTGCCCCAATCACATCAATCCCCCAGACAAAAAGCGGCCACGGTGAAGTCATGTTATATAGCTTCAACGGCGGAATGTTCATGCAGTTTGCATGGATCTGGCATTTGTGGCATCGCCAAACAAAGCCGATACAATCCTCCTCCATGGTTGACCAATAATAACCCTATCTAAGGATCTTCCAGGCTAGCATTACCCCGCTCATGTGTGCTCCGCACTCTCCTCCGTGGATGGCCTCCATCAGGCGCTTAGATTCTTCAGCATCAACACACAGTTTGTGCATCCCAAGATGACCCCACTTGTACAGTTTACCCCCGCAGATGACGAACTGAGCATCCATTCTTCGAATTGCCCTCTTGTCTTTGGCATTTACCCCTGGTGGATAAGTCTCCTTTTCCATGAAGTTCCAAATGTCATGATACCAGGGGTTCTGACCTTGCACTTCATCTATGGCGGCAATCAGCTCGTAGGCCGGCACATACCTCTGTTCAATGATAATTGGAAGCATCCGGACTCCCAAAGGGATGTCTATCATAGAAGATAGAGTTGATAAAGCGTCTGCGAACCGGTTGCTCTCCCTTAACAAATGGGTGAAGGTTAACTTCTCAAACCTGGGAATTAGGAGATCTAGAGTTTGGTGATAAATTTTTTATCCTTTCTTCCTTCACCTTCCAGTCTTCTTTAGCTTGAGATATAACCAGGTTCGAGTCCCTAATGACCTCCAACCTTTTTGCCCCTAGTTCCAGGGCGGCTTCTAAGCCAGCGATACATGCCTCATACTCTACCTCATTGTTTGATACTTTGAACCGGAGTTTGAAAGCTAGGGGTATGTGGGAATTGTCGGGTGCTATCAGAGACACCCCTATCCCATACCCATATTGATTTGATGCTCCGTCAAAGTACATAGTCCAGACCTCTTCTTCGAGCTGCAGAATGGCCTCATCCGGGAACAGATACTCTACTGCTTCATCCCCTTCCACCGGGTGATCAGCTAGGAACTCCGCTACCGCTCTCTCTTTCACAGACTTGTGCGTCATGTACTTCAAATTGAATTCGGAGAGAAGAAGCAACCAACGGGCTAGCCTACCCGTAAGTGCTAGTTTCTCAAAGGAATAGTTGATGGGATCTAATCTGGAAACTAGTATTATAGAGTGAGCTAACAAGTAGTGCCTCAACTTCCTGGTAGCCCACACCAAGGCCAGACAAGCCTTCTCCAGCGGAGTGTAGTGGGCTTCATAATCCAGCATTTTCTTGCTCAGGTAGTAGATAGCCTTCTCCACCTTATCCTCAGATTCCTATGGAAGCATGCAGCCCATTGTCGTGTCGGTCACTGATAGATACAAAATCAATGGTTTTCCCAGCTCTGGCGGCGACAACACAAGTGGGTTCTGTAGATATTGCTTGATCTGCTCGAAAGCAACTTGGCATCGGTCATCCCGTTGGAACTTCTTTCCTTTCATCAGGAGACCAAACAGTCGTTCACAAGTCAAGATTAATTTTGCAATAAACCGTCTTATGAATTGCACTTTACCTAGAAAGCCTCGCACCTCCTTTTCAGTCCTTGGTGGTGGCATTTCTAAGATGGCCTTGATTTTGGAAGGATTGACCTCGATGCCCCTCTGTGTGATCAAGAACCCCAGCATTTTCCCTGCTGTAACACCGAAAGTACATTTCTGAGGATTCAGCCACAACCGATACTCTCTGATCCGTTGGAAAAATTTATTCAAGGCAGTGTAGTGGCCCTCTCTTTCCTTGGACTTGACAATCATGTCGTCCACGTACACCTCAACCTCTTTATGGATCATATCGTGCAAAATCGTGGTTACATCCCGTTGATATGTAGCCCCAGCATTCTTCAAACCGAACGGCATCACCCTATAACAGTAAGTTCCCCACGGGGTAGTGAAAGCAGTTTTCTCCCTATCTTCGGGTGCCATCAAAATCTGATTGTAGCCTAAAAACCCATCCATAAATGAGAGCAATGCATGCCCAGCAGTGAAGTCCACTAATTCGTCGATATGTGGCAGAGGAAAGTCGTCCTTCTAACAGGCTTTGTTCAAGTCTTTAAAGTCCACGCATACCCGGATTCTCCCGTCCTTCTTCGGCACTAGAACTATATTGGCCAACCAAGTCGGATACTCAGACACTAACAGGAACCCTGCATCAATCTGCTTGGTGACCTCTTCTTTGATTTTCAGAGTCTAGTCCGGGCGGATCCTTCGGAGCTTCTGCTTAACAGGTCAGGCCTATGGGTCAACAGGGATCCGGTGCTGTACAATCTCAGGATCAATTCCAGGCATGTCTTCGTAGGACCACACGAAAACATCTTTGAAATCTTTTAATAAAGCGACTAAGTGCTCGCGCTCCTCCGAAGACAACGTGGACCTGATCTGGACCAGCCGCGAGTCCTTCTCAGTACCAACATTAATTGAGGTGATTTCATCAACCAAAAGTTTTACAAACCTCTCCTGCTTTTGATTAATTAAATGTTTCAAAACCGGAGGAATTTCGTCCTCGTCGTTTTCATCAAAATTTTGAAAGTCCTGATTAATGTAATAAACTAAAGGCACAGAAAAGTACTCAGAAGCCACAGTTGTACCATTCTTATTAATAACATCCAGTCCGTCTGATCCTTTTGTTACAACAGACTCAGAGGAAAATGAAAAAGACGACCTGGACTGGACAGTGGCATCCGGGTTATCAACCCCAGGAATACCGGACTCTGACTCAAACGAACTAGAATCTGATTCCGACTCCACAAACTCTGTGGAATTAGATTCTGGTTCGCTACCCGACTCAGAACTACTAGATAAAAAGCCTTCCTCGTATTGCCAAGCGAGGGAGGGTGCGATGGATGCATCCAGAATGCCAGAAGAATGGCCCACAGCTGCTTGATCCTCGATCATGGAAACAGAGAAATCATTCCCCAAGCACTCCAGTGTGATCTGAGGATCCGAGAGGAGACAACCCAATGCTACCCCCATCTCAATTTTTGTGCCCTCGGACTCGTTCTCCTTGCACTGCTCAGCCACAACTAGTGGGTCGGTCTGCTCTTCCATAACTTCATCCCCTGATAACTGAAGGTCAAAAACGATCTCAAAGCCGGGCAAACGCCACTTCTCTGAATTCAACTACGGCTCCAAAAAGCCATAAAATGGGAAATCTTCCCCCTCCTGGACAAAGTGTTCGTTCAGGGTTCCTGGGATTGGTCTGTGCACCAACTCGTAGTGCTTCCCAGCTTGCTTAGCCTTGGCTCTTCCAGCCATTTCTCTTCCCTTCCTTGCCCAATCCTCTTTGGTAGGCGAGTAACCTAAACCAAAGGTATATGGGTTGTGTGGCACTTCGGCCAATACAGTGACGCCCTTCAGGCCACTTCGCCCCAGTCCCATCCCTGGCATGTGTTGAAGCTTGTTCATGAGGTAAACAAACCGCGCACTAACGTAAAGCCCCTCGCTAATAGCCCGTAAGTCTTGTACTACCCGAGCCTCAGCTAAGGTGAATCCCGACAAAAACACATCCTCCACACTGTGTTCAGTCCCCAAAACTGGTGTAGAAACCTCTGGCGGCGAATGTATGGAAGAGTTCCTAAAAACTATTGCCACCCCCTTCCCGTGGGGGTACTTCAACATCTGGTGTAAGGTGGAACAGACGGCTCTCACCTGGTGCAACCACGGCTACCCAAAGAGTAGATTGAAGGTAGCTGAAACATCTAAGACATGAAACTCAATGTCATGCTACCCCGGGCCAACCTGAGTCTTTATCCGTACCGTCCCCATCACCTCCCGACTGGTGTTATCATAGGCCCGAATTACTTGGGCTGTTGGTACAAAATCTACGGGCTTCAACCCGATAGCATACGCCGTTCACGACAGATATACATTGATTGCAGATCCCGTATCTACCAGGACAACTGGTATCCTTTTCTCCTTACACTCCATAGAGATATACAACGACTTGTTATGATCAGAGCCCTCAGGTGGTAGTTCTTTGTCTGTGAATGTCAAGGTTGGTGAAGCGCCACCCGGGAACACCAATCCCACCAACTGCTCCGGAGTTGTATTAGTTGAAAGTTTAGCCTTGTCCACGGCTGAAAGGACGGCTTGTCTATGAACTATTGAGGCAATAAGTAGTCCCCAGATGGAGATGTCTGCTTGAATTTTCTTTAGCTGCTTCAGTACAGCATCCCCTCCCCAACAGTCTGTCTTTCTGCTTTTCTACTTCCTTGTCTTTCCTCGACGTCTCTGGCTGGTCCAAATGTAGGGGCTTGAAGTACTGCCCACTCCGGGTCATATGGTCAACCTCCTCAGTATACCAAGTGTCGTCTGGCTGGTTCTGCCCCCAGTCTTCATCTGTATGGGCAAGACGCAAATCGTCGTCTTCCCACCACATCCCATCGGCGACCAATAAACAACTATCTGGTCCCGTTGTAGCTGTTCCTGTGTTCTCTACACATTCTACCCCCTTAGGTGCCTTAGCTTTTCTAGCCCTGTTATCATTCTCGATTTTCTCTTGTTCAATTTGCTTCAATGTAGCTTCCTGTTCAGTGCCTGCTGTACTCAGACTGCCCAAGTCTCGAGCAAAATTCTCCGCACCGGTTCTCTCCGGTGATTCTTTGTGATTATTGGCCGTTCCAGCCACTGTAGATGTTCATGTTTCTGTCAGTTCTTGGCTAGGTAGAGATCCCTCATCGATATCAGGCTCGTCACTGAGCCATCTTGTAGCATCTGTTGCTCCATTTAGGTCGAACCAACTGATGTTCACATCCCTCGGATCCTGCTCGTCAAAGAACTGAAGGTTGCTAATATCCTCATCGAGATTGGCTAGATCATCGAGCCCCTGACTTGGCCTGTCCACCCGAACAACATGTACTTCTATCCCAGTTGGCAATTCTACTCTCAGCTTAGCCTGGTCTGTTACACAATATAACCGCACGGGTTGTATGCTTCCTCCGTTAAGCCCTCAGATCCCTCAAGTTCTGAACTAATGTTCTCATTCTCCTCCAAGGTCAGCCCAGCTTTGTCTTCGACAGTCACCACCACTGGCTTGGGTTGGGTTAGAGAGGTGCTCATCATGCACAGATGTATGTTGTCTTGGATGAACACCTCAGGCTTAGGTAGGTGGGAGGGAGTGATGTATATGCTAGGGTCGTACGGGCCAGTCGTGGTTTGGATCAGGTTTATCTGCCTAAGTGGAGAAGGGGGTTGTTATGTGGTGGGAGAGGGTTAGTGGTGACATTTGGCTTCTCGGGAGGCGCAATCACCTTGTTGTCGATGAGATCCTGGATCTCATGACGCAGTCTGAAGCAGAGGTCGGTGTCGTGACCGTGTTGCTGATGAAATGGGCAATATTTGGCTGGGTTATGTGTTTGGGAGAGGGGATTTGGCAGTGGGCGTGCTTCCAGGGGCTTTAGGTGCCCCTTTTTGATTAAAACCCCCAGGGCTTTGGACAAAGGCATGTAAAGTGGGGTGAAGGTCCTCTGGCCCCTAGGCGGGTACTTTGCGGGTTGTATGGTGGCTCCAGATGTGCCGATAAAGGGTGTGGCTGTCTTTTGCATGGTGGTGACCATGCCGACGTCAGAAGTTCTTACGGCTGCACTACTACTTGTAGCTACGTTCGAACCGCGTCTAAACGCCCTCTTGGGCTACTCTCTTTCTTGGTCGATCTGTCCTTGCTTCATAGCATCTTCAATCTGTACCCCAATCTCATGCAAATTAGCAAAGGTGGTGAGGGGTAAGACGATCATTTTCTGCATCAGCTTGGGTTGTAGGTTGCGCACAACCATCCTTATCTAATCCTTTTCGGGTGGCCGAGTTGTCATCATGGAGGCCTTGGCCCTCCATCGAATGACAAAGTCAGAAAAGCCTTCCTTCGGCTCTTGCTTGGTCGCCTCGAGATCACAAGTCATGACCTCGATTTGGGTGTTGTAAGCATATTGGGCAATGAAGGCCTCGGCCATCTCCTCCCAACTTCTCTTTACTGAATCGTCTAACTTGGTATACCAGATTGCCGCAATACCCGACAGGGTCCAACCGAAGAGAGATAGTTTCTGGAGTCTAATCAATCCCATCGGGCGCAGAATATCTGAGAACAACCTCAAGTAAACCATAGGATCGCCAGAACCATCAAAGCGATCTATGTGAGGCATCTTGAACCTGTCCAGCAATGTCACCGCCGAATCCGTGTACCCATCCTCTATGCCTGGGATTGAGTTAACTCCCTGAGCTCGCTTAAACAGCTTTTCAAGCTTACTGACTTTCAAGGCAGTAGGATCAACCTCATATTCGAACGGCGTGTCAGTCAAAAAGGCTAGTTCTTTTGACATCTATGGTAGGACTGGTGGCGGGACTGGCCCTGTTGGAACGTCCGTATTCTCCTGGACGTTAGCTGTATCCCCGGGTATTGGAACCCTAGGTGGGGGTGGGGGTGGGGGTGGGGGTGGGAGTGGATGCGAAGCAGATGCTCTAGCTTGCTGTGGTTGCTACTGTTGTTGAAACCTAGTAATTAATTCTGCCTACTGAGCTACAACCTCTACCTAACGAGCAGTAACCTCCGTCTGACGAGCAGCATCCTGCTACATGGCTTGCATGGTCTCTTGGAGTTGACGCATCATGTCCCCCTACTGACTGTAAAATGCTGATCTATCTGAACAGGTATGTATTCCCTCTTTGAAGTAGAAGCACATATCTCAGTCCAACTGCGCATAGGTGAGGTGGATAATGATCGCTAATCTGGTAACCGCTGTACTGATGATCTATGCCTAGATGACCTCCGTCTCGTAACTGGGGGTAATGAAACAAACACATGTTGTCCGTCAACTAGATCCTCAAATTGATGAATTCTCTCAACTCTGGTCCAGAGTGCTCGGGGGGTATCTGCCTCGTCGGAAGCAATGTTGAAAACACTACCTTGCAAAAAGGAAAATAAAACCAAAAAAAGGAAACGACAATCAAAAAAATGGATAACATTTCGGCTTAGATAAGAACAACACACAGTTGATAATCATAAGATGGACAATCTGTTCTCAAACACTGATTTCTGCCCCCAAAATTTCTGCCTCAAACTGATACCCTCAAACACTGATGTCCTCAGACTCATACCAAACTTGCAACTGATACAAGCATTCCTGTAGAGAGACACACCCTAACAGCACATAGCAAGCAAGCGAGAGCCAAAACACCCCTATGGTGGGGTAGGGTTTCCCTGTCCTATTTTGTCAGAAACTAGGGGTTCGCTATGCAAGCAAACGGTTTCAAACAACCTACATTAGGGTAAGTAACCTGTCCTAGTTTGGAATGGTCTCTATGGCTTCCAACATGCAACTAGGTCGATTGGTCAAAAAGGGTGCCTCGGCAAAACCAAGGTTTGTGTTTCTATCGTGGCAGAGCCCGTAACCGGTCAGCCTTGTGGCACGCTTTTCCAAGAAAGCCTCCGGCAAACTGTTCAGAAATAACAGATAGCAAACACTGTGACTTAGGCGCACCAATGCAAATGCAATGCAAAGAAACACATAAGTGTAAATAAAACAACATATCATGAGTTTCGAGTCAAGTTCTCTAAGTCCCCAGCAGAGTCGCCAGAAACTGCAGTGCCTGACTTTCTCTGTGCGCCCCCCCCCCTTTTGGAGAGGGCGCGAATTGGTCTTACTACAGTTCAGACTCCTGTCACGGTTCTGAATCTAATCTCACAAAGTGCAATGTAAGACTGATAAATTACCAAAGAGTCCAAACCGGCAAATCATTTTGGAAATCAGCTTTTAAATCAAATAATGCCAAACTGGACTGCTTTGCTAGATTACAGAGTCGCCACCTAAATATTTATTTTGAAAAATTTAGGAAACCCTGACTCGTGCTGAAGGCCACGTGTCCATCAACACCAAAGTTGCCTCGGCTCGGGAACTTGGGTACGAGAGAGGAAGGTCATGAAATGAGCACCCCCGCTCGCCCGATCAAAGATCGGCCTCTACTAACATGATATGTTGTTTGATAAACACATGTGTTCTTATTCCGGTTATTTAGCTAACTTACTATGTGATGAGTACAGCATACAAGTATAGACTCAATCATGAGAATTGGAACAAAACAACTCATGTTTGTTTTTGAAAATGGTTTGCAAGTGCTACTCGCAGGCAGGCTAAAGCGCGGATCTGCCACCCTCAAGTGGGTTTTAAAACATGATTTTGCCACTTCGCAAAGTGGGCTTAAAACTCACACTCATCGAGTTGTTCCAATTCAGGCAATCAAGCCTTCACCCACAGGCATTCATACAATTAATCATTTAAGCAAATAGCCTCATGGCAAGCATGCTATCATGGCAACACTCATACTCATGCAAGGATGCTAAAGCATAAACACTTACAGTGTACTCCGAGCCAAAAAGAAAACTAGTTAGAAACCATGCATGATCCTAACTATGTTAACATGCCTAATGCAACACATGCAAAAATGCAACTAAAATAGGCTTGGCTATCTAAGATGGCATATGAATGCAACACTTGATAACATGCTTTGAAACACATATTCAAGTAGGTATTGAAATACGATGCAATTTCAATGATGTGCCGAGCCCGATGCATGCAAGACAAATGAATGATGCAAACATGCAAAGCATAAGGTATGCTAATCAAAACATGCCCTAAACTAACCATCGAAAGCGGTTAAGTAAAAAGGAGAAAGAAGTGGGGTTGGAAGACATGCACACACACGCACCCTTATTGCAACAATGCGGCCTCGTGAAGGACGGTCAGAATAAATAAGCTAAGCTAATCTAAGCTAAGCTAACTAACTAATCTAATAAAACTAGTTAAACTAATTATTACAACCAAACGAATAACTAGCAAACTACTTACTAATTATTACAACACTTTAACTAATTAACAAATTAATCAAATTACAAAACCATCTAAGCATGTAAAACATCTAAGCTAGGCTGCCTCAGGTCTGCCTTGAGTAATGAAGGATGCATGCTCTCGGTTGCTGTCTCAAAACACCTTCCGGTTTGCTCTTTTAGAGGCTCTGTTTGCAGGGTGTCTCCAAGAACTTTCTGCTGAACCTTACCAAAACAATGTTGGGGAGTGCACCAGTGGCCTGCCGACCATGAGGAGTTGTTGCCGGCCATCTGCCGGCCAAGGGTGGGCATCTACTGGCCAACAATGAAAGGGTGCCGGCCACTGGTGTGCTGTGACACCGAAATGTAATAGAGCACAAAACAGAGGAAAATTGAGGGTCTCCCAAGGGTATGTATGTACTGTGCCACTCCTTATCATCTCAAAACATCAACGGACAGGCACCATTGGATCCAAAACCATCAATCAAGCATCTTAATGCATGATGGCCAAAGATCCAACTTGCACAAATTCGATGAATGCACAACAAACAAGACACTAAGACCACTACCTTAGCAAGGGTGATCAAAGGCAATGGGGACAAAGAGGATTGGCTCATTTTCATCACTTTGAGTATGAAATGGACCAATCCACCTTGTGTTCAATATAACGTCCGATTGAACACAATGCAATACAACACAACACATGTTTATCTTGGCATGTTTTACTTAGCTCAATTCTTGTTTACACATTTTAAGTTACCAAACCATCCCTTCATTGATTTGTCCAAATGTGAAAGTCCTCTAATGAGAAAGAGGTCAACCAAAAGAACGGTTTAAGGCATAGGAGAGACCATGCCTTTGACTAGGAGAAACCCTCAGAAGAGGGTTAAAGCCATTTAAGCATAAGCCTCAATCCTAAGCATTAAACACAACCTCAAGACTAACCAATCCTCAAAACAAATGAAAAGATGAAGAAGGGAGGGAGGTGGGCGAATTTCAGTGCTAAAATGGCATGAAACACAAGACTCTAACATGCAAACAACTCATGTACAACATGTTAGAGACTTTAAGCACGAAAACTAGTGAAGAGCTTTACACTAGCATCATGCAATATCGAACTCAAATAGCCAAACCAGGTCTAGATAGAGCCCAAACATGTCAAAATAAAGGCCAATACATGCTGAGATGGAAGTTCATGAGGCAATAAAATCATGCTCAAGTATTGGCTCACAAACAAGGCATAAGGTATAACTCACAAAAGCTATGAAAGAGTGGAATATGTGAGAATGTGACTATGCTATATGCACTGAAATCATGTGAGAAATGAGGCTAAGGCATGCAAACAACTCAAGCAAAGCATGCTAGAGACTTTGAAACTCAAAGCTAGTCAAGGGCCTTTATACTACAAAAATGCGCAACAAGCCTCACATGGCCAAGGCCACTCAAAACAGACTACGAGGAAGTACTCAAAATCTACAGTGGTATTCACATTCGAAAGGTCCAGCTCGTCCAAATCCTCGGTTACAACAGACTCAAAAGAAAAGGAAAAAGATGACCTGGACAAAACCTCGGCATCTGGGTTATCAACCCTAGGAATACCGGACTCCAACTCAGAGGAACTGGAATCTGATTCCAACTCCACAGACTATGTGGAATCAGATTCTAGCCCACTACTTGACTCAAAACTGCTAGACCAATAACTCTCCTCTAGCTGCCAAATGAGGGATGGGGCGTCAGATGCATCTAGAATACCACTAGAAGGGTTCACACCCGGTTAGTCTCCGATCATGGAAACGATTAGGTCATCCCCCAAGCTCTCTGAGTTGATCTAAGGATCCAAAAGGAGACATGCCAGTGCTGCTCTTTCTTCAAGTTCACTGCTATTGGAATCATTTTTTGTGCTCTTTGCAGCCTCAGCAGTTTGTTCATTCTATTCCTCTGTGTCACTCTCTTACAGCTGGAAGTCGAAGAAAATCTCAAAGCTGGGAACTCGCTGGCCCTCAGAGTTGAACCATGGTTCAGGGAAATCACAGAATGGGAAGTCTTCACCCTCCCAAACAAAATAGCCTTTCAGGGTTCCCCAGATAGGTCGGTGTACAAGTTCATAGCCCTTTCCGCTTTGCTTTGCTCTGGTTCTCCCAGTCATTTCTTTCACTTTCCCCACCCAGTCCTCTTTGGTGGGCGTATAACCAAGACCAAAGGTATGCGGGTTATGTGGCATGTCAGCCAATGTAGTAATGCCCTTCTGGCCACTCCGTCCTAATTCCATTCCGGGCATATGTTGCAGCTTATTCATGAGATATACAAACTAGGCATTGATATATAGGCTCTTATCAACAGCCAAGATATTCTGCACTACCCAGGCCTTAGCCAAGGTGAACCCCGAAATTAAAACATCCTCTTCGCCATGCATAATCTCCAGTACAAGTGTAGTGACCTCTGGCGAAGGATGTATAGATGAATTCCCGAAGATTATTGCCACCCCTTTTCCACGGGGGTACTTCAGCATTGGTGAGTGGAGAGTGGAAGAGATAGCTTACTTGATGTAGCCAGGGTCGCCCAAGTAGTAGGTTGAAAGTTGCCATAACATCCAGGACGTGGAACTCAAAATCCTGTTGAGCTGGCCAACCTATACTCTAATCTGCGTTGTCCCCATTACCTCTCTGCTTGTGTTGTCATACGCCCAGATCACCTGGGTCGTAGGCACGAAATCTGCTAGTTTCAGGCCAATAGCATAAGCCGTACGGCATGGATAGACATTGATTGTTGACTCGGTGTCAACTAACATGACTGGTACCCACTTTTCCCGGCACTCTACGGATATGTATAGAGGCTTATTGTGTGCAGAACCTTCCAGCAGCAATTCCTTGTCGGAAAAGGTCAAAGTTGGTACAGCGCCTCCCGGGAAGACTAATCCCACCAGTTGTTCCGGGGTAGCCTCAATAGACAACTTGGCTTTATCCATCGCCGACAGTACAGCCTATCTGTGCACTCGTGAAGCCATAAGCAGCCCCTAGATAGATATGTCAACTTGAATATTTTTCAACTATTTCAGCACAGCCTCTTTGTCCAACAGTGTTTCCTTATGTTTCTCTACCTCTTTGTCCTTCCCAGATGCCTTGGGTTGGTCTAAATACGGGGGTTTGAAATGTCGGCCACTTCATGTCATGTGGTCGACTTCTTCCACATACCAGGTGTTTTCTGGAATACCTTCACCCTAATCTTCATTAGTGTAGGAAAGATACAGATCATCATCTTCTTATCACATACCTCTGGCAACTAACAAGCAATTGTCTAGCTCCGTTCGGGTCATCTTCTCATCACAGATTTCCTTCGCAGGGTCTTGGGCCTGTCCAGCCTTCTATTTATTTTGATCCGCTTCTTGTTTAAGGCACCTCAGTGCGGCTTCTTGCCTTGTAGGTATAGCACTAACTATGTCCAGTTCCTCAGCCACTAGTTCTGCACCGGTGTTTTTTGGCAGTTTACCCTTTTCGCCGGCCATTCCGACCATTGCAACGGTTCTCGCTTTCTATTATTCCAGCTTCAGTTCAACTCCCTCATCTATATCGGGTTCATCACTTAGCTAACCAAAATTGTCTGTTGCCCCTTTAGATCAAACCAATTAATATGCAAATCCCCTTGATCATATTCATCAAAGAACTATAAATTATCTATATACTCCTCCAGGTTGACTAGATCATCTAATCGTTGACTTAGTCCATCTTCTCGGACTATACGGACACACATCTCAGTCGGCAACACCACTTCTAGCTTATTTTGGTTGATTGGCACAATATAGCAGCTCGGGTTATACACCTCATCAGATAAGTCCTCAGAGTCCTCGGGCAATGAACTGGCATTCTCCACTAAGGCTGACCTCCCTTCATCTTCCCCTGTCACACAACGGGTTCAATTTGGATTGTTGTCGTGTTCATTATGCACAAGTCTGTGCTCTCAGGGATGAACAATGTCGTCTTAGGTTGGTGAGAAGGTGTGATATAAATACTAGGTTCATAAGGGATGGCCAGTGTATGGATGAGGTTTATATGCTGGGATGGAGGGCCTTGATTATGTCGTGGGAGAGGATTTGTAGTGACATTGGGTTTTTTGGGAGGTGCTATCACCTTATTGTCAATGAGATCTTGAATCTCATGACACAATCTGTAGCACTGATCAGTGTCATGACCATGCTACTAGTGAAAAGCATAGTATTTGGCTGGGTTGTGTTTAGTTGGGAGAGGATCAGGCAGGAGGCATTGTTCTAATGGCTGAAGATGCCCTTTTCTGATCAGGACCCCTAGGGCTTTGGATAAGGACATGTAAAGCAGGGTGAAGACCCTGTAGCCTCAGGCCTGATGGTTGGAGGTTTGTGAAGTTGTGTTGGACGTACTGGCAAAGGGGTTAGCAGTCTTGGGTGTGGTGGTAACCATGCTCACATCCGAAGGCCGTGCAAAGGTGCCACCAGTCGTGACTGCATTGGAGCTATGTGTAAAGGGCCTTTTGGGTTGTTCTTTCTCATGGTCCATCAGGCCTTGCTTCATCGCATCCTCAATTTGGACCCCTATTTCATGTAACTCAGCAGAAGTAGACGAAGGCAAGACTATCATCTTCTGTGATAATCTTCCTTGCAAATTATGGACCACCATTCTGATCTGGTCCTTTTCAGACGGCCGGATAGCCATCATAGAGGCCTTGGCCCTCCACCGGGTCACAAAATTTGAAAAGCCCTCCTTTGGCTCCTGGCGAGTTGCTTCGAGATCACGAGTAGTGACCTCAATCTGAGTATTGTAGGAGTACTGCACTATGAAGGCCTCAGCCATTTCCTCACAATTTCTTTTCACAGAGTCCTCAAGTTTAGCATACCAAATGGCCGCTATACCCGATAGTGTTCGGCCAAAAAGAGACAGCTTCTGCAGTTGAGAGAGACCCATTGGTCGTAGGATATCTGAAAATAACCAGAGATGGACCATGGGATCCCCAGAGCCGTCAAATCGGTCTATGTATGGCATCTTGAATCTGTCTGGCAAAGTCACTGCCGAGTCAGTATAGCCATCCTCAATATCAGGGATTGAATTTACGCCCTGTGCCCGTTTAAAGAGTTTTTCTAGTTTGCTGACCTTCAATGCAGTAGGGTCAACTTCGAATTCAAACGACGCCTCCGTTGGTAAATCGGTGTCTTGGAGGTTGGGGGATCAGATCTGCCTGAATGCCCGTATTTTGGACATTAATTGTGACCCCGGGTGCTGGAATTCCTGCTGGGGGTGCATGAGATGCAGAGGCTACTGCCAGTTAGGGTTACTGTTGCTGAAGCCTATCTATCAATTCTACTTGGTGGGCTGCAATCTCAGCTTGGCAGGCTAAAACCTCGGCTTGGCAAGCAGTATCTAGCTGTATAGTTTCAATGGTCTGCTGGAGCTGATGAAGCATATCTTCCATGCTGACTGAGAAATGTTGAGTTATCAGAACTGGTGAATACTCTCTTTCCAGAGTAGAAGTAGACGACTGGGCCTAAAAAGGCGACTGTTGAATTGGTGAGTTATGCCTGACCCTCCTCCATCTGGTAACCGGTGGGAGTGAAGAAAACACTAGCTGTCCTCTTACAAGATCCCCGGATCAGTAAAGTCGCCTTACTCTGGTCCAGAGTGCTTGGGGGGTAACAGAATCGTTTGAAGCAATGGTGAAAAACTACGTTGCAAAAAGAAAATAATGCAAAAGAAACAGAAAATCAAAAACTGTACAGCACCTCGACTCAAACACAAACAACACGCAGTTGCAATCATAAGCTGGAGAATTGTACTCAACACTGATTTATGCCCTAAAACTGATACCTAGACTTGCAACTGATACATTCATTCTTGCAGAGTTTCACTCCAAAAACACATATCAAGCAAGTAAGAGCTAAAACACCCCTATGATGGGGTAGGGTTACCCTGTCCTAATTTCATTAGGAGCTAGGGGTTCACTACGCAAAACAACTGGTTTCATACAATTCCTGGATTCGAGTAAGCAAGTTGTCCTAGTTTGGAACAGTCTCTATGGTTTCCGATATGCACTAGGTCAATTGGTCAACTAGGGTACCTCAACAAGACTACCTAATATACCTCTCACACCTAACACCGAAAAGTGAAAGGAGGATCAAATGGTACAGTGGTAGTCCAGATCCAAGGGTTGTGTTCCCAACGTAGCAGAGCCCGCAACCGGTCAGCCTTTTGGTAAGCTTTTCCAGGCAAGCCTCCGGCAAACCGCTCAGGAATAGCAAATGGCAAACACTATGACTTAGGCACACCAATGCAAATGCAAATGCAAAGAAACACATAAGTGTAAATTAAACAACATATCATGAGTTCGAGTCAAGTTCACTAAATCCCCAGCAGAGTCACCAGAAACTGTGGGCTCACCTTTTTCCGCGCCCTGCCTTTCAGAAAGGTTTGAAAAGAAAGGCCTCACAGTTCGGACTCCCACGGTTCTTAATCTAATCTCACAAGTGCAATGTGAAACTGATAATCACCAAAGAGTCCAAATCCGGCAAATTGTTTTGAAAAATCGATTTTAAATCAAATAATGCCAAAATTGGACTGTTTTGTCAGATATAGAGTCGCCACCTAAATATTTTATTTTTGGGGAAATTTATGAAACCCTGACTCGTGCCGAAGGCCACGTGTCTGTCATCAGCAAAGTTGCCTTAGCTTGGGGAACTTGGGTACGAAGGGGGAAGGTCATGAATTGAGCACCCCCGCTCGTCCGATCAAAAGATCGGCCTCTACTAATCATGATATGATTTTTATGTACATTATGTGCTCTTGTTCTGGTTATTAAACTACCTTTACTATGTGATGCGTACAATCAAGTATAGACTAGTTTGTTCAATTTGGAATAATTCAACTCATGTTTGTTTGAGAAAATGGTTTGAATTTGCCACCTCAAGTGGACGTAAAGATTTGCGAATTTGCCACCAAACATAGTGGGCTTAAAATTTGATTTGCCACTCAGCAAAGTGGGCTTAAAACGCACATTCGGTGAATTGTTCCAATTCAAACAACAAGCCTTCATCCACATGCATAAATATAGTTTAGTATTTAAGCATATAGCCTCATGGAAAGCATGCTAATCATGGCATCATTCACACACATGCAAGTATGCTAAAGCATAAAAACTCACCTAGTACTCTAAGCCAAAATACAAACTAGTTAGAAAGATGCATGATCCTAACAATACAAGATGCCTAATGCAATGCATGCAATAATGCAATTAATAGCCTCGGCTACTAATATGGAATATGAAGCAATTTGATAACATGCGGTTAAACATGTATTCAAATAAGTATTGAAATTGCAATGCAGTTTGAATGATACGTCAAGCCTCAGTGCATGCAATACGAATGAATGAATGCAAGCATGCAATATGCTAATTAAAACATGTCCCTAATCTAGCATCAAAAGTGATTAAATAAAAGGGAGAAAGACGTGGGGTTGGAAGACATACACACACGCACGCACACTTATTATAACATTATGCCCTTGCGAAGGAGGGTCCAAATGAATAAAAGCTAACTAACTAGCTATGCTAATTAAGCTAACTAACTATTACAAAACTCAAAATGAATTAACTAACTAGTTAACTAATTATTACGAAACCGAAAGCGAATAACTAGTTAAACTAACTAACTATTTACAGCACTTAATTAGCTACTAATAATTAATTACAACATGTATCTAAGCTAGATATTTAAGCAATAAGTAAACTTGGAATGCAAGGGAGGCTCATGCACATGTTTGGTTTTCACCCGAAAAGGGACTGTCTTGCTACTGCATGTCTTTGTTTGCACGTTTGAACACCAAAGAAGCTGTCCACTTCCAGAACACCATTGCTCCACCTCAGGAACACACTGTGCAAATTTCATTGGTGGCTGATAGAGGGCCGGTCGGCTACCAATGGTGGCTGGTCGGCTACCATTGGTGGCCGATCGACCACTGGTGATAGCTGTCGGCCACTAGTGGTCTAAGCTTTCTTGCTGCAACAGAGAGCAAAACAGAGCAAACAACATTTCTCAAGGGTTATTTGCACACCTTGCCTTCCTTTTCACGAGGAAATCAAAGAAGGGACAAGCTTTGGTTCACAAACCATCAATCAAGCAATTTCATTGCATGATGGCTTGTGAAATCAATTGTGCAAGATCAATGAATGCACAACAAGACCAAAATGGCCATCACCCGATCATGCATGATCAAGGGCAATGGAGACCAAGGAAAGTGGCACATTTCATCACTTTTGAGTATGAAATGTCCCATTTTCCTTGTGCACAAATTAAAGTCCGATTTGAACACATTTTGTTTACTCATTTTAATTACTAAATTATCCTTTAATCCATTAAGTCCATTGGTGAGTGTCCTCTAATGGAAAGAGGGCTCAGACCCCAAGTTGCTTTGGGCATGAAAGAGGCATTACACTGTTGGTAATGAACCCCCTAAGGGATTTAACCATTAGGTGTAATGCCTCCATTTCATACTGAGGCAAACAAGTGGTTTGAAACCACTTTCAAAGCAAATCAAAAGTGAAGACTTGAGGGGGATTGCAGAGGTGATTAAGTGCTGGAAATGAATGATAAAAGCACTAAAACATACAACCAACTCACACCAATGCGAGTTAAAGCCTTAAAACACTAAGCTAGTGAAGGAATTAACACTACAACCATGCCATACAAGGCTCAAATGAAACAAAAAAACCAAAAACAGAGGCAAAACAACCCTAAAGATGGTCTAAAACATGCTGGACTCAAGACACGAAAAGCCAAAACATTAAGCTAATGCATGGGGTTGCACTACAACTATGCAAAACAAGACTCAAACAAACTAACCAGCCCAAAACAGAGCTAAAATAGGTTATTTCAGAGGCTAAAACATGCTGGACTTGAGCTAAGTTAAGCTAGAAAAACATGCTAACATGTGAAGCTAACTAGGCATGCAAACAAGACACAAGGAGGAGAAGCTAACCCCTCCAATTTTGGACTTCAAAATGAGTTTTTTTACCACTAAAAAACCTCTGGAATTCAGTGGTTAAAAGGCCCAAAAAATTTGTTTCAAAGTGATGAATAAAGGCACAAAGCTTTACAAACTAACAAACAAGAAGGGTGAACCATCCCCTAACTTAAAAACGGGTTCAAACCAGCACTTTTAGGCCACAAAAACAGAGTTTTTCTCAATTCAAAACCAGCTCCAAAACAGTTAGAAAAGATGGCAAAACAAACTTTCAAAAATAAAGTAAACAAGACAAGTATACCACTTCTTGAAGCAAAGGGGAATTCTAGGCACAAGAACAAGCTGAAACCACCTTCAAGGGATCCAAGATGACACCAAATAACCTCAGCTCCAAGGTAAGAGGATTTGATTTAGGATGTGTATGCAACAGTGTAGAGAAAACAAGCACTTAGGCATAAAACTGCAAGAGAGAGGCAGAGAGAAATCTGGAGAGAGATTTTTGCTCTGAATTTTCGAACCCTCAAAAATGGGGGAGGAACCCCCCTATATATAGAAAAACATGCCTTGAGCTTAGAAACATCCTACAATACACGTATAGGAAGATGCAGCTCATTGTGCTAACAGCTAGCACAGCTGGCAACAAACATCAACAAATATCTGGAAAAAGAGACTGGTGGCCATCTGCCACCACTGGTGGTCGACCGGCCACACCAGTGGCTGACATGCACAAGCCATGGCCAACAGCCTTTGGTGGTGGTCGACAGGCCACCACAAGGTTCCAGGCACCAAGTTTGATCCAAAACAAGGCACAGAAAGGACAAGGTCCAAAGGCTCAAAGACAGGGCATTCTATTGAGGACTTTGGGTGCTCAAAACAAACACAAACAAACATAATCATCATATACACAAGTGATGACGTCCAAGTCTTGAGGACAGTCAAAAATAGGGTGTCTACAGGAGGAAGCCTGGATACATCGGCTTAGAGCACATCCCCTTTGGATAGGCCAGCCATGGTGCATTACAGTTGGTTCGACAACCGTTTCCACAAGGGCCAGCCGGAGACTCAAGTGGAGATTGAGCAGTACACTCGCAGATTTTTGATCTACCTCCTCGATACCACCTTGTTCACGAATAGATTGAATACCGTGGATCTGTATCTGCTGAGTGACTTGGTGGTCCTGCCACGTGTCCGGTTCTATGATTGGAGTGGTGCTGGCCTTGACACCCTGTATGGCTACATGAGCTCTGGTTCCCGCAAGAAGGGGTACGAGGTCGGAGACTACTGTAGAGCCTGGGAGGCACTTACTTCACTTTCTTTTCATTTCTGCTTATACATTATGCTTTCTACTTCGCACTTTTTGTCTTTATTTTTGTTTCTGCCTGCTAACTCACAAACTGATCTTTTCTTGTAGCTCTTGGTCTATGCATATTTCCATGCCCTAGCCTATGTGTCAAGAGACGAGGTAGAGGCTGTTGTGCCCTACTCTAGGCGGTACGACAGCATGTGCCACCCTCAGCGCCGCGGTGTTACTGTCTTCGCCTATTACCATCATTTCTTCGATACAGTGACAGCGCGACAGGTAAAACTCATACTCACTTCTCCTCTATTTCCATTTTACGATTCTATTGTTTAGACGCATACTCTGACAACTGAAACAACTGACAATTGTGAATTCTCTGTTTGCAGGTGACATAACAGCTGTGGGTGATGATGCCAACGAGGACGAGGGATGAGTATGCCAGGTCTTGGGACACATCCAGGCTGCAGATCTTGCTGGAGTGTGATTTTTATAGGACCTAGTATCTAGAGGAGGGATTTGTGCGCCAAACTCTGGTTTCACCTGCCCCAGTTGTTCCTGCTCCTCTCCGTGTATCGATGAGGACATCTGATGGTCTATCTATCGAGGCCATTGTTCAGTTTATGGCAGGGCAAGACGCTGACCTATTTCGACGGGTTACGGACTACACTGAGTTCATTAGGACCCATCTTATGACACCCCTAACCAGAGCTCACGCGGGAGACACTACAGATGCACCCGCTGCTAGAGGTACTGATCATGCAATCGAGCTTGATGGTGGAGGGGCTGCCCCTGCTATTCATGCGGTACGTCTTTCTGCAATCCCGATTGTGATCAAACATTGGCGGCCGAGTGGGACGGCCTACTAGATTCCGATTGAGCATCCGGAGGAGGAGCATGAGTACGTCAGGGACCCCGGCATTCAGTAAGTATGCACTTTGTCTTGTAGTTTGCATTTCATATTCCCTTTTCTCTATATTGATGTTCTAACTCATTTGCAGCTACCGGTGGGTTATGTAGATGGCCTTCTTCAGTTGGTTGGCTCTTTAATCCACATGGTATGAAGGAGGGAGGCATTACTTAGTCTCTATGGTTATCAGGTATCTCACTTTTTTCATTCATCTGACTGCTCTGATTCTCTTTTTTCCATATCCATACTGTTTTGTGCCACACTATCCTAATTTTCCATACTTATACTGATTCTACACTGATACTATTCTGATACTTTGTTTCTCATTTTCAGCCTCCACCTGCACCTGCGGCCCCGGTGGCACCGGCGGCACTTCCAGTTGCGGGCAGGAGAGGTAGACAGGCTCTTCTATATAGCAAGGGCGAGGGTAGAGGTCGGGGCAAAGATAGGGGTACCCAGAGTCAAAGCAGAAAGTCCCAGGCGTAGGAGACTTCCTCATCATTGGACTCGATTTTGAGCAGAGATGATGTCGAGACTAGTGGCACTGAGGACACAGTGAGTGGGTGCTCCAGGGCTAGGAGCAGGGATGATGAGGCTAGCTCTGAGTGAAAGAGTGAAGAAGATAATACCAGCTCTAAGTGCCACTCCTCTGATGACAGCGGTGCCGATGGTGACAGTGCTCCTGAGTCCCCTCCTCAGAAGAGGACGAAGAGGGCCTCTCGACGCACTTGATACGAATGACACCGATTTTTGCACTTTCTTGTCGCTCTTCTCTTTTGCTTTGTAGTTCAAAACTTTGTATGGCTTCAGATAGCACCTTACTTTTTATCTTGAACACTTGTATTTTCTCTCTGGTAAAAACTATGATTGGGAGTCGAACACTGAAGTTTTATAAAAGGAGATTTATTCTGTACAGCATTTCGAGAATGGCACCACACTTGTATAAAATTGGAAGTAAATTTGAAATTGAAAATGCTTGTATTTGAATGATATTCGTAACCGGATATTGAGCCTTCAACTGACCAAAATATAAAATACAACTCAAAAAAGGAAAAACAAAGTAAAAACAACCCTAACACAGCTATTCACACTTGCCAAAAACGACTCAAAAAAAGTCGCAAAAGAAAAAAATGGACCAACACAACACTGCTGCCCAGCTGCCTGGCCAGCATACTTGGTCGGTTGGCCAACATAATGGACGACCGGCTAGGAAAGGTGGCCAAACGGCCAAGGCATGTGACTGGATAGCTAGCGACAGCTATCAGCCACTCATAGAACCTTATCTTCCATAAAGGTCTTCTCTTGTTCTTTCCTTCGACAGAACATCATCTTTTCTGTAGTCTTCTCTAAAAATGGAGATTTTTCTTATTGAGAGGCTCAAGGATTGGACAACCACTTTGGATGGCACGGAAAAGGTAAATTTCAGTGGTTTCAGCATAAACGCTTTTTTTTCGTTGAGTCGCACATCGCTTTGTTTTTCGTTTCTTCATGCCGTTGTCCAAAGTTGGAACTCAGTTACTCATGTGTTTCGCTTTGGATCACAAGAGATATGTCCAACTCTTGAAGAGTTTCAAGCCTTAATAGAGTCCCGATGCAATGAGGAGACTACGTCTCAACCCCGTTTTGGCCATGCACAGGCCCTTGAACAGATGTGTGGCCTTATGTTACACGAAGATCGATCCTTGGCTCATGACGAGAAATTGGATGTACCTGGCTTGATTCATCAGTTTTTCGGCATCAGAGACAAAGGCAACCTTCTCTGGCAAGGTTATTGTCAACATACCCTCTACTTATGTTTGCTCGCGCACTTCCTACTTGCCCCTAGTTGTAGCGGAACTGGCATTACGTTGATCAAAGTGGCCCAATGTCTCAAAGAGGGTCAGAGTTGCATGGGTTTGACATTGGCCGAAACTTTACTGGGTTTGGATGTTTTCCATCGACGAGAGACTTCTCGGTTTGTGGGAAGTCCATTGCTTGTCCAAGTATTGTTTCCCACCCTCTCTCATTTATGATTTCTCACATCACTTTGGCACTCAATCTCTATTTTCTCTCAAAGCCCTTTCCTTACGTTTCCCTCAAAGTACACCTCTCTATTCTTTAATCTCTCTTATTTTTTTGTCCCTTCCCAGTTATGGCTAATGGATAAGCTAAAGGTCATGGAACTTTACCCCGAGTAATCGGCCAGATCCTACATCTTTCACCCGCAGCTTGTAGACTATCCTGTAGAGGGATTGTGGTGTGACTGGATGTGC
>JAPPVO010000682.1:0-29356 GCA_030407325.1 Camellia japonica | reverse complement strand
GATGTTCCACAAAAACATCTTTCAAATCATTTTCTAAAAAATACAGCATGATAAATCATGATAAAGCTCTAATTGTTTTTTGTAAATAAAGTTATTTCATACTATCGCAAAATAAAGAAGGAAAAAAAAATTCACATGTATATGTTTTTATTTAGTGAGAGAGAGAGAGAGAGAGAGAGAGAGAGGTGGTTGGGTGGAGAAATAAGAATGGGTTGGTGTTGGAGGAAACAAGAGGAATGGTGCACGAATAATGGAGGGAGGTTGATGGAGAGGATAGTCGGTAGAACCTATTTCTATTCTTCTCCATTTCCTCTTTTGTCGCATTATTTTCCTCTCCTACTTTTGAGTAGATGTAATATTTTAACAAAGAAACCTGTTAATCAAGTCTGGATGGGTTTGAAGCATTTGTGTCTGGAGAGGATCTGACCCCTACTCCAGAAAAGAGGTTAGGCAAGCCATAGAGACACCACAATTCCTTCTAGCCAAATGGGGCTTGAGAGAAAAAGGAAATTTCTCACCATCTTTCGATTGATAAATTCCTTACCATCTCTTGTTATCATTTAATTTAAAAGAAGAAAAAGGAAAAATAAATAAATAATTTTAAACATTTTTTTTTTTTTGATCATTGCCAAGCAAGTCGAGGGCATTATCGGTCATGGAGGGCTGTATAGCGATCCCGGTTTACCCTCTACTGGTTGTTGTATTTCGAACTCGGTTTCGTGGATGTCTGTTATTGTGTATGTCTCGTTCCGTCCTATAATTCTTTGTATATGAGTTTTAGGATGTGTTGGGCAGGTTTGTAACATGTTGGTTGGGATTAGAAACAAAGTGTTGCTACCTAGTTTTGGTATCTTCGCTCGAGCGAGACTTTGTCGCTCGAGCGAACTCTGTGTTTTAGTTCTTTCGCTCGAGCCAGGGTTCCTTCGCTCGAGCGTGCGTCTGCGTCTGCGTCTGCGTCTAATTTTGGACCTGAAGGTTGTGTTTCTTGACTCGAGCAAGCTTTCCTTCGCTCGAGCGAGCGAGGACTATGTTTTGGGTTTCTTTGCTCGAGCGAGCTTTTCTTCGCTCGAGCGAGCTCGAGCGTGCTTCTGGGTTGCAGACTTGAAGCTTCGTGTTGTTGGCTCGAGCGAGGCTTTTTGCGCTCGAGCGAGGTTTCTTTGTGTCTGGTCACTCGAGCGACCACTCCTTCGCTCAAGCAAGGCTCGAATATATCAGTTCACAGCAGCAGCAGCTTCTTCTTCACTTTTTCTTCATCTCTTTTACTCAAACCTAGAACGGTTGCTCCCTCTTTCTCTACATACCTTCTCTCTACAAATACATCTAGTTCTAGGAGCCTTCTACCCTAGCCTCTCTGTCAGAAAGGTAGAGCTTGGTGTGGGCTTCATTTCAATCCGAAAAGTTGGTATTTGGAGCATCTTGGGTTTTCACCTTCATCTCCTTCAAGTCTCTTCTCTTGAGGTGGGGATACCCTACTCCTTCTTATGAGTTTTGACATAGATTTTAGTCATTCTGTATAAATGGGGGATTTTGAGAATTTTGGGAAGTTAGGGTTTGATTTAAAGTTATAAAAAAAGGAGGGTTTTCAATTGTTAAACTCCATGTGTATGTGAGGCCTTGGAAAACGGTATTATCGTTATTAAATTGATAAAATTGAGCCTTAGGGTTGATATTCGGAACAGGGGGAAAATGCCCTAATCATGTTTGAATAATTAATTTGGGGAAATGTGAAATTGAATTGAAAATCATGAAATTGAGAAATTATGAGATTGAACGGTGTAGTTGGATTGATTAATCACTCACTTATGAAAATGTTGCTAATTTATCTGTGTGATGAATTTATTATTTGTTTAGAGATAACTGCTTTGGGCTATCGGTGGAGGATAGTTTTGATTGTTGTAGACACTGTATGTTGATTAGGAAAAACTGAAACTAATCAAATGTGTTATGTCATTGAATATGACGGTTTAAGTACCACATTAAATATGTGCCTGGATTGATCATTGTATATGATGAACTGTTTAAATACATTGCATATGTATCTTGTTTGGGAGGAGAGGAGATGTACTCCATGGTTTAGGAGGAGATAGGGGATGTACTCTCAAACTTGTTTGGGAGGAGATAGGGGATGGACTCCATTGATAACTAAGTTGGCCGGAGTGTTTAGAGTGAAAGTCCCGAAATCCTAATTACATTTGAATAACGTAGATAATTGAAGTATTGAAGTGTTTTAATATGAGTTGTAGTCTCATTTAATTGTTTGGCTAGGTAATGAGCCATGTTTATGAATTTGAATTGGATAAGTAAAGGAAAGTGAAATGTAACATGGACGTATTTGTCATGGAACTGGAAAGTGTTGTAAGTTGGTTTATAAGTGTTAATCATTTATCGAATGCTAATGTTTTAGTTATTTCTCATAATTGGTTTAGTATATCTCTACTGGGCTTTGGCTCACCCTTTATGGGACATCATTTTCAGGTACAGATGGTATGCCACCTCCAAGGACGTAACTTGGGAGGCTTAGAGGCCGAAAGATCTTTTGTTATCTTTTTGTATTACATGTAAATCAAGCCAAAGGCTTATTTTGTATAAAGAGTTAGAACTCTTCTTTTGTTGAACCCAAGTGTTGATTTGGAAAGTTGTAAGCCCGTAGGGCATTTACTTTTTTTGTCAACATGTAATACTTTTGCACTAAATACTCTGATGAATGGAAACATGCTTTATTCTCTTATGTCTATGAATGTCATGAATGTTGGGTTTATATGCTTTGTTTTGAGGGCGTTACAGGCTATATATTAGCCACTGTAAAAGACCATTAATCCTCTCTACATGCAGTAGTATAGACGTGTAACTTCCCAAGTCTAATGGAGACAAAAGCTCCAACCACAAGAACCTTAAATTGCCAATGTAAAACCTATCATACCACCAAACCCACAAAACATGCACATCTTTCCCATTTTCACTCACCTGAATTGATAAAAAGGGACACATTTGGTGATTGTTTTTGACTACAACTTTCAATACATAAAAGTTAGTCCACAAACTAAGAAAAGATCCAAACTACTCTTTCAACACATAAAAGTAAGTCAACAAACTAAGATAAGATCGAAACTACTAGCTTTAAGCAACAGACATTAAGTTGTAAATGTCTAAATCACCATCTGAAAGTTCATAAGTTCTCAACAAGACAACATAAACAAAGAGGAGATGTCAGTTTCAAACCTTCATATTACTGGCTTGCATTCATCTTATAGCCTGCCCATTTGTGATCGCTCAAGGGCAACACAGTGGCACCATTAAGAGATTTCATGTTATGCGTACTAGGGTAAACCACAATATTCTCGTGAGTTAAGGTATTCATTGTACTTGCCCTAGGGACAGAACTAAGGGAAGACTATGAGAGGCCATGGCCCTTCTGTTTTTGTGAAAAATATGATTTGTCATAACATTGTAAAACATACCTCATTTTATACATAAAATGGCCCCTAGTATAAAAAATACATATCTCATTTTTCTCTTATCTTGCACTCTATTTTTATTTTGCACCAAAAAAACTTCATCCTATTAGAAATTACTTCTATGGTATTTGAATTTTTTTTGTGTATATACATAATTTATATATCATATTGTACATACATGCGTGCATATATATATATGGTGAAAATTTTGTATTTGTCTTTTCGCCTCTTCGGTGATGAAATCCTAGTTCCGTCCCTGCTCGCCCCAACAACTGTCTCATTGTCTGAGTCCACAGATGAATTAGTACAGCCTTCTGAATGTGAAGGTGAAGACACACCATCACTAGGAGAGGAAGTGGTCGAAGGAAATGGATCATGCAAAGAGGCATACATGAAGTCAGGTGAAGGAGAATATCTGCATTTCTTTGCATTGGTATTTGCATCTGAAGATGGGTTAGGAACAAAACCAGTGCTAAGCAAATTACATTACAAATCTAGAAATTTAAAACATGTGAATTCGTCTATTTTACTTAAGAAAAATCTAAGACACTAACGAGTATGCAAATCATATTCTAGCATAAAAGGACATGCGAAGCATGGTAGGAAATCATGAACCATGCTCATAGAATAAAATTATACTAAAACAAAGAAGTATGTAACTTTTACTAGAGATCTAGAAATAAAAGAAACATAACTGTGCAAATATTAATGTACAATCATGTATCCCTGGAAAAAAAAAAAAAAAACAATAACCATACTGAAACAGTGCTCTTATGCATTGTACGTACATAAAAATATTTCCTATTTGTTCTCAATACAAGCAGTGAGTACAACAAATTATGTAGTAGACTAAATAGACTTTCAAGGCAAGAATATCATGGCAGCATCAGTGGGCTACAATAAAGTGTATAGTCAAGAATCTGCTTTGATGGCACACAACATATATTAATTTAAATAAATTAAAATAGTAGCCTATTCGAATAAATCAATTGAATCTCGAAACATGCAGTTTGCATATATATAAAATAACGGTTTCAGTGGTTGGGAAATCAGTAGCACGCATAATATAATATTCCAAGAGTCACTAGGATGTGGGCTATCAAAATTGCTACAGGTGGTTCGGTAAATAAAAACCAAAAGTAATTGAAATCATACACGAATCTATTTGGTCAATTTGATAGAAAATATGTAATTTGTTTTAAGATTGTTGTACAATTTAATGTAATGAACTAAAATAAATAGATTCATGATTAATCAAATTAAATTACATACTAAGAAAATATGCTGGAATTTACAATGATATTGCACAGAAATACACAAAACAATAAAATGTTAAAGAAAGCACAAACCAAAGCCTGTGTGATATCATAGTCTCCTTAAAACAGATTAGCCGCCTCACCGTGGGTGCTGTAGGTATGTCGGCTTCTGTCTCCCAGAATACGACGGTTTAGATCGACTAACGCAGAAGCACCTTTTGATAACTTTGACAAACCGACAATGGCAACACACTCACACAGGAACAAAAATTATAGGCAGAAACAAACTGATTGTATATATTCTAGAAGCAAAAAATATGTGTCTATAACTTAAGAGGTTAGTCTCTATTTATACACCATATGGGAGAGAGGAGGAGCCTTTAGCCATTAGGTTGGTGGACCACTAAATCGCCCAAGCCCAAGCCTTAAGCCTCAAGCCCACAATCTACTGACCTGAACTCGGCCCAGCTTAGGCCGGCAGCGCGCGCGGGCTTGCGTGTGTGGCAATTTTTGCGTAACCAACTTGGACCATAGTTTTGGCCCAAGCCCATCCTTGAAACATCCATAACTCCTTTCATTCGGAAAATTTGGATGCCCTAAAGGGCTCATGCCCTTATCAAAATCTTGAGGTTTAAATACCCATCAAAGTTTTCCTCTACAATCAATGTGGGATTGTGTAGCTTGCTTTTTGTGCTTTTTTCGGATACGATTAGCCTATAATTCAAACTCCTATAGTTCTGAATATGATTTCATAAATGCAATGTGAAATAGATAAACACTAATGAGTCCAAATCCGGCAAATCTTTTGGAAAATCGATTTTGAATTAACATGCCAAAAATTGGCTGCATTACCAGATTTCAAAGTCGCCACCTAAATGTTTTTGGAAAATTTAGGAAACCCGAGACTCGTGCTAAAGGTCACTTATCCGTCATTACCAAAGTGTCTTGGCTTGGGAACTTAGGTATGAGAGGGGAAGGTCATGAATTGAGCACTTCACTCACCCGATCAAAGATCGGCCTCTACTAATCATGATGTGATTCTTATGTACATTATATGCTCTTATTTCGATTTTTAGGCTATTTTTACTAGGCGATGTACACAAGTATAGACTAATTTGCAAAAGTTAGAACACTTTGATTTCATGTTTGTTTTTGAAAATTGTTTTGAATAAGTGCCATTTAAAAAAGTGGGCTCCTATGTACATTAATAACACTATCCCATGTTAAGTAATTAGCCTAGGCATTCAAATAGGTATATCATTTAAGCACTTAGCCTCATGGAAAGCATGCTTGTCATGGCAACAATCACACGCATGCAATATGCTAAAGCAATAAATGCATACCCCAATATCCGAGGCGAGCCAAAAGAAAGGAAATGGTAATGCATGAACCTACAAATGCAAAATGACTAATGCAACGCACATGTGCGCGCACGCATTGCAATGGGGAATATGCTCTTGTCGAAGTATTTGGTAGTGATTTTTTTTTTAGTACATGAAGGTATTTGGTAGTGATTTATCTTTTAGTACATGTGTGCGCACGCATTGCAATAATGTCTCTCTGGGTAGAGATTTATTTCTTTCGTGGAAGCTTTCTTCCTTATGTATGTAGTTTGTTCGAAATAGATCGTCAGAATTAATGGAGATCGTCGGAAAACTCACCAGAGAAGACAAAGTCACCGAAAATTCCACAAACTCCTATGAAAATGAATAGTAGAGGCTAAAATGATTCATGGAAGTACTTTGATCAAGGAATTGGAGATGGATTTACCCAACCACCCCCCCCCCTAAAAAAAAAAAAAGAAAAAGAAAAAAAAAGGGAATTGGAGATGGATAGATAGTTGGATGAAAGAAGAAGCGAAGAAGCTAGAGAAAGAAAAATGGCATAGCTCCCTTAGATCCCCAATCTCACCTCTCAAGAACAATGAACTATGGAGAAAACCAATTGAATTCTAACTATTCTCTCAAGGCTATGGGTGGATTCTTATTTATAGGCTCCTCAAAGTTACTCTTCGATGAAGTAATAACTGATCATGGTTGAGCCTATGTGATCAAGGGATCACATGGGGAATATGTTCTCTCTAACCAATCATCTGAGGAAGTTGCATCCCGAGGAAGTCTCTCATCATTTCCTCGGATATCTTTGAAGATGACGGAGGTCCGAGAACATTGCGAACTTCTCAGAGAACCTTCTCTTTTAGCCATACCGAACCAAGAATCCCTAACATCCCAATGGGTCAGGGGTGGTCCAATAGGACATCCTGCCACAATAATGGTGCTAAGTCCAATGAACCTCCCCGATCATGCCACCTTGACTTGAGGTATAGGCTAACTCGGAGGATCTTTGGGTTCATAGTTATGAACATTTTCGAGTCCAAGTGGTAGAGGATCTCTGGGTTCATAGATCTGAACCTTTTGAGTCTAAGCATTTACCTCAGGAAGTGGATCTTCCCCGAGGGTTTCACCTTCTTTGAAAACAATACACTTCTCCAAGGATATGATGATTGATTCCCTCGAACTTTCCTTTTTGTTGAGACTTGCTCAGGCCGATTTGGTTGAGACTTGCTTGGGCCAACTTGGTTAAGACTTGCTCAAGCCTACTTAGTTGAGATTTGCTCAAGCTCACTTGGATTTCATACTCCAAATTAACACCTTATACCTTGCATAGAGGATTGTTTTTCTTCCTGCATGAAGGCTTCATTTTATCCCTTTTGAGATCCATCTTATACTCCAATGTAATTTATTGGACAATTTATTGTCGAATGTACAATTTTCGATAAAAAAATTTATAAAAAATAAAAAATTTAGGAAAAACTACCAATAGGTCATAATAGTTGGATTTAATTCTCATCATGTCCTAGTACAATCGTCGTTAAAAATAATTTTTTGTGACGATTTTTTGCATATCGCTAAAATTTGACAATCAACAACTTTTTTTGTCACGATTTTTTCAAATTATCATTGAAAATTGAAAATTAATGACATTTTTTTGTGACAATTTTTTAAACTATTACTAAAATTTATAATTAGCGACATTTTGTGACAATTTTTTAAACTGTTACTGAAAATTAACAATTAGTGACGTTTTTAATAGTGGTTGATGAAAAATACTATTAATTATCATAAGACTTATTGAACAATAAATCCACCTATTAAGACGTATACATAAGTCCTCCAAAATTTTATGATCTTAGTATATAAACTTGGTGAATACATCTAACAAAGAAAAATAGCATTAGTTTCATGCTTTGATAGTTCCACAGAAACAATTAATTGGGCAGTTAGAATGCCTCTCCTATATGGACATGCCAATTACCAAGAGAATAAAAAACAATCAAAACTAAAACTAAAAAAATAAAAATAGAGAAGAGAAGTGGAAATTAAGAAATAATGTTGGGATTATTGATATCCCATGTAAAATGTAAGCTTCATTTCTCTTTTAATTTCTTTGTAATGACAAAAATAGCCCAGCCACAGCCACAACGATCCCGGAAATAATTATGGTGGATTTGAGTGTTTGCAGAGCATCCTTCTTCTCCCTTTCTTTCTGAGTTTTTGCTGCTTCAGCTTGTTCCTTCAACATAAACATTTGTTTGACATTATCATCAAAATACTTCAAGAAAAATGAATACTTGTATAATGAAATCTTTAGTTAACTAAATACAATGCATGCATCTTAGAATTTTTCATGTTTCCTTAGCCAAGGCTCAAAATAAACATGTAATCTTTGTGTTTGTATATATGCAAGGGGTTATATAAAAGCTCATCTCTTGTTTTAAAGTCCTTACCTTTCCATCAAAAGTATTAACATGCATATGGATTATACATCCAAAGAGTATGCATAATTATAATTCAAAGAGGAGACACACAATACTATATATGAGTTGATTGTTTAAATTTTGTTTGAAAATTCAATAGTTTTAAAGTGTGTTTGAATTTGATTTATTTAACTTTTAAACCAATCTCAAACAAATTTTAGTTGAGTCAACACGAGTAAAATTTGAATAGTTTATTTTTTATAATGCATATAAACTTATCAACCCAATATGAGAAAATCAACCAGTTTTAAATATTTTGAAGTTTAACTCATTTATATAACTAGTGAATCTCAAATAAAACTTTTAGCAACTCAAAATTGAGTAGATTGATTTGTTTTACAATCTCAACTATCAAAATTATATGTTTCTCTCTTTTTATTGTTCCATGCTATCATTAAATTTCTCTCTTTGGAGAATGAAAAATTCTACATTACACACTCCATACCATATTCTAGTTATGATATTTGTGATATATGGTTATGACCTATTGTGGTGTTAGTGATGTTCAGCAAATCAATAACGGTTTATGATTGTCTTATTAACTATTTTAACTTATTTTATCTTTATTAACTATTTTAACCAAATAGCCTTTAACCAAACAAGGCCTATAACTAATTTTCTTTTTAGTTATGATTGAAAATCATTTAGTTATGACATTTATAACAATCAAAACTATAAATATCATAATTTATATGCGATACACACTATTTTGAGGGTGAATATTCTAATAATAATAATAATAATATAATAATAATAATAGGACACACTACTTGGTCAAAAAGTGGCTTTTGATTAGTAGAATGCTAGAAAGATGGAAAATAATTAGTTATTTTTCTAGAACTTGTAGTAATACAAAAACAGTAATTGGAATATTCAATATCATGATAGTCCAATAATTTAAATATGGAAAAATTACACTGGTGGTTCTTATATTTTATTTATTGTATCATTTTGATCCTTACACTTTCAATTGGTTCAATTTTACTCTTTAATTTTATATTTTGTTTAAATTTAGTCTAATTAATAATATTGTTAGTGTTTTTTGAGGAAAATTATCACTAAATTAGTTGACGGTAACAAACTGAATTGAGTAAGTTTATAACTTTGCCTTTAAAAATATGGCATGTGACACTTATGTGCGTATTTTTCATAAAAAAAATGCTAAGAGTTGTAATCAATTGTACTCAATTGAAACAAAATTATAAATTCAAGATAAAAATCGAGCCAATTAAAAATACATGAACTAAAATGACACAAGATAAAGTATAGGGACTACCGTCGTAATTTATCCTTTAAATAATTATTATGCACATTTATTAACAAACCGAATTTCTCTATAAATAGAAAAATGATATTGGGAAATGTCATAATGAGAAAAAAAAAAAATGGCTACGTTGGTATAAGTAAATGGATAAAGAATGAAGGATGCATAACATGTAGCTAAAATTTTACTAGTTCACAAACTTTAATCTATCACAAATCGATTTGTCCATCAAAGAGAGAGAAAAAAACATAACTGGATTTTTGTATTGTATTTGTGAAATCTATCATTTAGAAGAAGAGAATAAAAAATAAAATAAAAAACTCATCTATTTTTAAGTATTAACCAATAATGGATTGATCTAGCGAACGAGGTACTTTCTTACCAAACTGTGATATTTGTATACGAGTCTCACTGCCACACTAAGTTGCTTCCTCTTCTCTATTCCGCTCGTAATTATGAAAAAATTCAAAAAAAAATAAAATAAAATCCAATACTCTTATTCTTTCTTGGGTAAATTATGCCAATAGTCCTGTACTTTACACGATGTGTCAATTTGAATCATGTAGTTTCAATTTGCTCGATTTTGCCTTTTAATTTAATGGATTGTGTTATTTTAGTTCAATAAATAACGGTTGTTAAATTAATTCAACGGAATGTCAAATAATGTGTCAATTTGGTCTCTGTACTTTACACGATGTGTCAATTTGGTCATTGTAATTTTAATTTTCTTGATTTTGACAGGGACTAAAATGACACATTGTGGAAAATATAAGGACCAAATTGACACATTGTTTGACTTTTCGTTAAATTAACTTAACAATCGTTATTTATTGGACTAAAATGACACAATCCGTTAAATTAAGAGACAAAATCGAGCAAATTAAAACTACATGGACCAAATTGACACATCGTGTAAAGTACATGAACTATTTGCATAATTTTCCCTTCTTTCTTCTATATCATGTTTAAGTTAAATCTTTGTTTCCTAGCCAGGGCACAAAATGCACCAGCTACAATTTATGGCATCTTTGAATAAGAGAACAAGAAGTTGATTTGGGAGAATGAGATGCTTCTTTATCAAGTGAGATATCTGGATTTGAGTCTTAACGTTGCGTTGCCCGAAAAAATGTACCTTAGTCTCAATAGAGGCAGCGACTTGGGACGATACCGGATCGACCTCAAAGTTCTTATTCTGGCCAGGATTTAGTTCTTTGTCTACATCGGCAGCTGGAAATGTCTGATCGGAGCTTTTTGTTCCCTCCATATTTTTATTTTCTTGACCATAAAAATCTTTTTCCTTAGGAATTACTTTCTTTCTTTAATCTAACTCTTTTTTCTCTTCTTGTTCTCAACTCAACGAGAATTGTTGAGATCTATAAAACTAATCTAAGCTTATTTTACAACACTCGTGTCAGTATTCCCATAAGTTTTACTGAAAATTTGGAAGTTGGATGGAGAAAAGGGGGCTAAAAGTTCCAACTGCCCAGGGAATGTGGTTGGGATTAAGTTAACTAACTCTGAAAGTTAAAATGATAAAATTACCCTTTATCTCCAACCACACTCTTTATTTTTCACTAGCTAAAGTCTAAAAAAATGACACTCTTTATTTTACCTAATTAGTTTAGCTATTGTGTGTTCCAACCATACTCTTTATTTTAGCTAGTCATTCAAACTAATTTAACCAATTTTCAAAACAAAAAATGCTATATATATATATATATTACTCTTTTTCATAGAATGCCACATATGCACCTACTCTCTAATATGGTTGCCAATGTGACATTTGCGATAATATTTTTAAAAATAATATTTTTTAATATTAGTTTTAAAAATATTATAAAAAATAATTTTAAGTAATATTTAATTTTTTTATTATAAAATTTATAGTATGTGAATACATTTCAACATATGAATTTGGTGGAACCATCTTGAAAGGAAGGGAGGGGAAGAATAAAAGAAAACAATAAAGAATTTAAAAAACAAAATAACAATACAAAGGAAGTTCTTCAATAATTGTAATTTATCAAATTAAGAACCAAAAGAACACAAATTAACTAATCAAAAACCTTACAAAGGTCAATGTATAAATAAGAAAAGAAAATAATAAATAGCAAAGTTAGGAATAAACTTCAAAATAAATAAACTATTTCTAACACCAGTTGTTACAAATCTCCATGTAGATGCCACAAATGCTCAACTAGATCTGCTTGGAGTTTAGAATGAGCTTGTCTATCTCTGATGCGATGATGATTTTGAATGAATTCATAAAGTTCGGGTATACGCTCGTGTGACACTGCTGGAGGGAGAGTTTCATCGATTGCATCATAATTACAGTCTATATTTTGTTCATTTCGCTCATCCTCAACAATCATGTTATGCAATATTATACATGCCTTCATAATAACTTTAAGGGTTTCAACTTTCCAAAAACGTGCAGGTCCTCGCACAATTGAGAAACGTGCTTGGAGCACTCCAAATGCTCGTTCGACATCCTTCCTTGCTGACTCTTGAGCCTTAGCAAAATGTATTTGCTTATTGCCTCGTGGAGATGGAATTGTTTTAACGAATGTTGACCATTGAGGATATATACCATCAGCGAGATAATATCCCATTGTATAGTCATTTCCATTGATTGAGTAATCAACTTGGGGAGCACGCCCTTCAGCAAGGAGAGAAAATACAGAAGAACGTTCTAACACATTGATGTCGTTATGAGATCATATAAATTAAAACACTACTTGTTTTGTTGAAAATGATTAAATGATAATTTTAGATAAACAAATGGAGATCGTGTAAATTCAATGAAAAAGAATTCAATGATAGTTGCAACCAACTATCTATCATTGATAGACAACTTAGGTATTGGGAATATTATTTGAGTTAAGAAGTTTAAGTTTTGGGTATCAAATTCTAAACTGAATTTTTGTTCAATAATTGATATTTGAACTATTAATTTTCATTCAACAATTAATATCCAAATAAATAAAAAAAATTGTATGAACTACTCTAAAATTTAGTGTTATGCGAATAGAGAGGCACACCACAGTTGCTTTCCCATTTTAAAGGCCAAGTGTTTAAATGTTTTGGATTTTCAGAAACATCTTCTACTCAATTTTTTACACTTTTATTTCTTTTTTTTTTAATTATAAATAAATACATATTTGTTGTAATCAAACCCAACCTTTGGTAAAATAAACAAAAATAATAAAAATAAAAAAAACTATGAAGAGGGGAAAAAAATATTAAGCCCAAGGTGAGGTAAGGTTTTTCACCTAACTCTAGAATATTAGACTAATTAATTTTAAGTTAGCTGGTATGGTATGTTGGTGATGGTTTGGTTATGTTTGGTGATGAAAGGAGTAGACAAACCATGGTTAACAAAGAAGTAAATAGTCAAATTTTAAACTTTGATTGAAAACACAAAAATGGGTTTCAAACATGTTCAAATGTTAATTGTTTATCTTTTAAGTTCATCACAAATGAGTCATCTTGCAGTTTGTATTAAGTTTTTTATTTTGTTGTTCTGGTAATCTGTTGGAGTGGATATCATTTTTGATAATTTTACTAGGTACATTGACTTGGATAAAGGATCATATTTAGCTTATGAAATGAGAATTAATGGGTAAGGAATAAGAATTTTTTAAAACTAATATACACTCCATGCTTATTCCCACATTTTTTGACATCTTCAATGTAGATCAGCTCAACATGTGGAGTTTTTAAAGAACATGTGCAGTTTTTCAAGAACTATCCATGTCTCTTCCCCACTTTCATTCCCATTCCCAAACTCTTTTTCCACTTTATATTCATAATTTGAGCTAGTCATAATTGGGAGTAAATTAATGTCCAAGTTGAAAAGACATCTGCCCCAAGAGGGACACTACAGTCTACACTGTAATATAAGCATGAAATATGAACAATCCAACAAGAGTGACACTATAGTCTTAGACTTTGACAAAAAGATAGCAGATCTATAAGCATATCTTTTACATATGCATGAAGCTTGAAAGAGTCCATCAACACTCTTTAAGAGATATATATTAAACTGGGCAAGGCATGTGTGAAGTGCATCTCAGTCAATACAACAATGACAGCAGATCTTTTATATCAAAGCAAATGACAATACCCTATCTTCACAAAATTCTATCTTCTTTCTATGCTAGCATTTCATTAATTTTGCATAAGAAGATAATTGGAGCACCTCTTTAGGAGAGGTCAAGGATTCAAGTCAATTAAAAAAAATAAAAAATATATAATGTTTTGACTTGTGGGGTTGGACTTGTATGCTCTGGTTTTTTTTTTTTTTTGTTCTTTTTTTTTCTTTTGGGTGCAAACTCTGTTTTGAGGTGGTTGTGTTTCTTGATAGTTTGGTCTCATGGGGGTTTCAATTCAAATTAATAGGGTAAGCCCAAGAAAATGATTTCCTATTTATGAGGCACTTAATTAGTGGGATTGTGGGTGTGTTGGGGGAAGCTCATCATACTTGATTGAATGAAGAAGTCTAAAAGAGCAGTTGCATTGATAATATTTCAGTCCTGTCGTGTTCAAAAGAGACAAGATACAGCTTGAACTGAGATTTAATCACCATAGCTAGTTGCTTGTAATGTGTCATACATAAAAGTATTATGTGCATATAAATGTGTTTGTTCATGTGCCCGTCATGTTCGAAATGCATGATACAGCTTAAAGTGAGACTTAATCACCACTAGTTGCTTGAATTTGATAATGTGTCATACGTATGGGTATTATGTGCATCTAAATATGTGTTGTTCCTGTGGTTGTGAGTTCTCTAATGGTTTTAATTACTTACTAGTCCAGATTCTTGTTCTGCATTTGAATAGCATTCTCATGATCTTTGGTGGTTTTAAATCATGATTACTCAACACTCAATATGCTTGCTAGATGGTAAAAAACTTGGTATTCTATCATTAAAAATAAGTACAGGATTCAAGCCAACAGGTGCAATTCTAAAGTGATTAACTAGAGAAATTCATGTGCTCCTTGTAAATGCATTTCTCAATTGTTGGATTTATTCTATGATTTAATTTGTTTCATGAGGATAAAATTCTTAGAATATGTAGAATTAAGGTCCATCTTGCAAAATCATTCGCAACACAAAAACACAAAACTCAAAAACAGAACAGTAAAGTATCAAGGTATGCTTGAACTCACAGATCAGACAGACGATACACATAAATTGTATACAGATTGTAAAATCAAGACAATGGGAGAGACCCACATTACAGAGGAACAAGGAAAGTTTGTGCTATACATACATATATATATATAGAGAGAGAGAGAGAGGGTTTATGAGTTGCATAGAAAGGAAAGACAGAGAGATAGAAGGATCCATACCTTGAGGAAGAGGTCGATGGAGGGAGTTGCAAACAATGTTGAAGGAGAAGATCGATTTCGCTGAAAGAGCAGATCGATTTCGCGGGAGAGACGTGTTTGGAGATCGATTTCGCGCTGAAGAAGCAGATCGATTTGGCGGGAGAGACGTGAGCAGATCGATTTCGCGGGAGAGACGAGTTTGGAGAGCATTCAATCACTCTCCAATTGAAGCCAGCGGAGAAGCCGCGAGGGAAAATAGGAAGCCATTTACAGAGCCCGTTGGAGTGAGAATATTACGCTGATATTAGCTAAGATAGCTAACAGTACCAATATACCTCTTCCCTTGGAGTTACTCTAAGATATTGCTGCAGTAAACCACATGACGTTTTACAACTTGGGTTGTTAGTAATTATTGTGTAGGAAGTGTTTTGGGTGTTTTTAAATATATTCGAAGGTTTTTTTTTTACATCGACAAGATACTGGTATATCAATAATAAAATGGTGGAGAGGGAGTGTCGATGTGTCTTAAAGCACAGCAGTAATTGTTGTGTTTTTGGGGGGAGGTTTTTTTAAATGTTTTTTGATAATCTGAATTGTTCATATTGTAGGGTTCGTCAAGTAGATCATTCATACAAAAAATGAAGTTGATTGGATATCTATAACCCTATAATCAAAGCACATCTGTTTCTATAAAAGTCAACGGTTAACATAACTTTCATTAATTTTTAAAAACAATTGGGATCTAATCATGGGCTTATGAATATCTGATTAATTTGATATTTTACAGTGATAATATTTTTGACGAACCTTACAATATGAATGGTTCAAATTATTAAAAAGCACTCTGAAAAGTAGCACCCCCTTATCCTAATAATGGAGTGTATCACATTAAGTGATAAATATGAAAGGTCATACAATAAACATGACAACTGTACTATCACAATAGAAATTGTCGAGTAAAGTTACTTATTCATTTGATGTATTTAAAAAAGCTCTCAAGGTTCTTTTTCCTTGTTTTCTTTTGCCAAAGTGAGTGGGGTTTGAGAAATTCCATAACTTGAGAGAGAGAGAGAGAGAGAGAGAGAGAGAGAGAGAGAGAGAGGTATGGCGTCACTTATACCCAAAATGAGTTATGGTAGGTGGAATTAGCATTGCACAATAAGAGCCAAGATACCTTTCTAAGTAAAATATATTTATTGTCTTAAAATATGTATTTTGTATTATTTCGACCTTTTAAATTTTAATTTTATCAATTTTTTTCTCTAAGTTTTTAGTTTGAGTAAAATTAATTCAATTACGAAAGACTGTTTAAATCATTAACATATTAATAGTAAAACTCACCAGAGTCTTTAAATTATTCCTTTTTTTTAGTGATTTGTGAAATTTTAATTTTATCAATTTCGTCACTCAATTCTATGAGATTATGTTTTGTCTTTTTCATTAGCGTTTAAGAACCAAAGTAATAAAATTAAAAATTTTAAGAACCAAATTGATACAAAACTCATATTTTTATGACCGTATGTGTGGTCATTATTATTCCATTGAAAAATTAAGTAGATTCATTTAAAGTTGTATAATGTTGACTCAAACAAAAAACTTTAATAACGAAATTGACAAAATTAAAACTTTAAAAATCAAAGTGACTTGTGGGGGATGCTTTTGGGGTTAGCAAGCACGCCTAACAGTTCAGACTTCCAATCTCTTGATATACTCTCACTAGTGCAATGTGAATAGAAAATAATAGTCCAAATCCGACAATTTTTATAGAAAATTCATTTATTGCAAAATATGCCAAAAATGGACTATATCACCTGATCTCAGAGTCGCCACCTAATCTTTTGAAAAATTAAAAAACTTGGGACTCGTGCCAAAGGCCACTGTTCGTCATAACTAAAGATGCCTCGGATCGGAACCTTAAGTATGAGAGGGGGGGGGGGAGATCATGAATTGAGCATCCCTACTCATCGATCAAAAGATCGGCCTCTACTAAGCCATGATATGAGTTTTATAAACATTATATGCTTATGTTCTGATTATTTTAATAATGCTAACATTATTATGTAAGGCATGCAAGTATAGATCATGTCACTTATTTTGATATGCTTTCATTTTATGCATCTTTGAAAGGTTTTTGAATAAATGTACAACTCAAAAAAAACTGAGCTCACATGCATATCAATCAACATTATTACAACCTAAGCAACACAACCTTCATCCATTAGCATTCAAGGAGGTATATCATTTAAGCACATAGTCGCATGGCAAGATGCTAAACATGGTAAAATAACATACACAACCGGAATGCTAAACCTATAAATGTTCACCTAGTACTCCTCTGTGGCAAGCCAAAAAAATAATATGCTATATATATATATGCATGATCCTATATGAAAATACCTAATGCATTACATACACAAGAATGAAAATATAGATTCGATTGCTAAGTACATGATATGTGAATCATTTCAATGTATGAATTAGCACACAAAGGCACATAAGAATTGATGAAACCCACAAATGCAAATTACCCGAAGTTCAATGCATGAAAAATGGATGCAAAGTATGGATATGACAAATAAAACATGATACCATATTGAAAGCATTTAAATAAAAGGGTCAGAAAGATGTGGAGTTGAAAGATTATTACAACAATTCGAATGAAAAGAAAGAAGGAAGGGGAGGGGAAAAAATTATTATAACAATTAAATGAATAATAATAAAAAAATAAAAGAAATGGGGTTGGAGGAGTTATTACAACAATGAATAGGTTCAGCCAAATTACTGCAGAATCTAACAAATTATATAAAATATGTATCAGCAGCTCCAGAACCACCTGAGGGAACACTCCTCTGAAACTGCTAACTCTGTTCTTGGAGAAGTTGGCTGGCTATACATAACAATGGCCGGCTGAAGAAGAAAAGGGCTGGCCAAATTCATCTTCCGGCTGAGATTTAGGTCAGTGCAGGATTTCCATAATAGAAGCCACAAGACACTTTCTGAGGGGTGTTCACCCGTCTTTCCTTCTCTGTTTACATGGATCACTTAGGGAAGAGACTAATGGGCCTTAACCCTCAACAATGATATAAACAGATATATACAACAAATATTTTACATTAAATCAACAATTAAATGAATCAAAATCAAAAAAAATTCAAGCCCAAAAAATGGATAGGAACCTACATCTTCTCTTTGTGAATAAGGGCAAATTAATACCCAAATCCATTTTATTAAGTGGAGAGCGTAGAATAATGCAAATGATTTCTTTGTGGAAGCTTTGCTTCAAAGTAAGAGATTCATTAAAGGATATTGATAACTCCTATCTCATTCAATGAAACAAGGGTGTTCTCACCCCTTTTCATGTTCACAAATGATTGAGAAGGGAGTATTCAACACCTTTGACATAAAATCTCTTACTTTACTTCCAAAATAAAAAAAAAAAGAAAAAGAGAACACAACTCTCTCAACATCAAATCCCAAGAATCACTGAAGTAACCCTATGAAACAACCATTCTACTCATTATCTCTAAGCATAGGTTGAAACACATGGATTGATGCACTTAAGAGATAGGATATGTGAAGAAGAGGATTGTAACAATAAGAAAATCTATTCTACTTATTGAACTTGTGAATGGATGGCTAATAGCTACTCCCAAACACATCCACAAGGATCTAAGATGCATAACAACAATGAAGTTCAAGCTAAGGAAAGTAAGAAAATGAAGAAAAAAAAACCATCAACTCAATGGATGGGTGGCTAAATTCTACTCCCTCCACGTCCATGAGGACTTACAACAATCTCAAGATTAAAACACAACAATAATGAGATATAAAGCTTATAAATAAAGAACAAGAGAGAAATATGAGAAAAATGCAAAAGTTACACCTCTTGAAAGAGGGTGAGCTTTCTTGTCCACAAACTCTCTCCTAGTACCCTCAAGGTTCTTGAAAATGGCTTAGAGTCTCAACAAGAAGCTTTAAGTTCAAGCTTCAATTGCATTTAGGTGATAGGTGTATGAAAAATGGAGGTTGAAGATGAAGTGTAAGAGGTGGGTGTAAACAAAGCTTTTAGCTTTTAGAAATATTATGTAACCTTTTAGAAATGTTTCTCAAACTTAGTTTTTAGTTTTAATGGAGTTTTGGGTGGTGTATCAGTGATAGTAAAGAAAAGGGAGAAAAAGGTTAAAGATGATATGTAGGTGTAAACAAATTTTGTAACCCTTTGGAATGAAGAATCAAAGGTGTATTTATAGACTTTTGAGGGAAATAAAATATGTGAGATATTTGTGGACCTTAAAGCCAAAATATCTAAGATATTTGTGTAAAATTCGGAGAAAATGCCAAATTTCCTGAAGCTGCTTTGTTTCTCGGACAAATCATCCGGCCAGACAAAAAAGTGGTAGGCCAGAAAAAAAGTCGTTTGGCCAGGTAGTTTTTTTCAAAGGAGAAAACAGGATTTTTTTTTCTAGAAAATTCTCATTCCTTCCACTCATTTCCACTTTGTTCTTGCTCAATTTAATAAGAAAATATAACACTTGAATTTTGAAAATACGAGACCTGGAACTTTGTAGAAATGTTTGAATCCACACACACACACACAAAAATGAAAAAGATTTAAAAATGGTCTAAAATAGTTTGGCCAAAACAGGTGTAAGGTTAGGATTAAAGCTTGAACTCGACTCTCCTGCTGATGAATTAAAATAATAGCACATTCTAACTTTTATCATCAGGTGTTTGGAAAAGAGCACCTAAGTCTTAGAGTTGGTCAAAATGAGGTGTCTATAGTTGCCCATCTTTAACAGAACTCGATGCATTATTTCATGACATGAGTGAATGTCAAAGTCGAAGACGACCCGTTTGACGAGGCCATAAGACTTGGGCAAACAAACAAAATGTAAATGCAATTGGTTGAACCCAAGGGTTGCATACATATCCTTTTGCAAGGAATCAAATCGGTGTAGTTCAGGGGTAGAATGCAAATGAAATGCAACATGCTAACAATTTGCAGATGTAATAAAGAATGTTATTCAAACGTGTTTTCTACACGAGTGATATAAAACGAGATATGCAAAACATGTTCTCTGCATGAATAAAAGAAATGAAAATCCAAACATGTTTCACACAAGAGGAGGAGGGGTGGTCGAGGCCAAACACATTCTAAACATGCCGCAACGTGAGAGGAAGAACACACTCTAATTGCACTGAAATCGCAAGAAGAGGAACACAACACTCTAATCGCATTAAAATTGCGAGAAGAGGAACATAACACACTCTAATCGCACTGAAATCATGAGAAGAGGAACATGCACAAACTCTAATCGCGCTGAATTCGCGAGAAGAGGAACACACTCTAACCGCGCTAAAATCGCGAGAAGAGAAACAAACTCTAATCGCACTGAATTTACGAGAAGAGGAACACACTCTAATCGCGCTGAATTTGCGAGAAGAGGAACACAATACACTCTAACCGCACTGAAATTGTGAGAAGAGGAACACAACACTCTAACCGCACTAAAATCAGGAGAAATGACCAAATTCTAATTGCGTTGAAATTGCGAAAAGAGAAACATAACACTCCAATTGCATTGAAATCGTGACAAAAAGAAGGGTGTTAACCAAGAGGAAACAAACATGGTGTTAATCAAGAACGCTAACCATACTTTCATATGGGAAGATAGAGGTATTAACCAAGAGAAAACAAACCAAAACACCTCTTATGCATAAAAGGTAAAGGCAATAAGATGAAGAATGCAATGCAACATGCGGTAGACACAAAAAGCGTTACCTCATAGCTTCGAAAATAGGCGTACAAGCTGATTGAAAGTTGGACTTACCTGTTTTTGCACTGCCTTGGAGCTGATGATCTATGCAATGTAGTGCAATAGAATGTTTATAAAATGCGAAGATGGCGATATGCGAGGTAAGCCTCGTGCAACTGATGATGAAGTGTAACGAAAGACGCAAATATGAGGGACGCAACTTTTTTGAATACAAAAGGGATCGTGAGAGGGGGATGCACTTTATGTAAAGAAAGTGCATAATGCATATCTCAAAATATGGATGGCATGGAAAGCAGCGCATAATGAATGATGTGAGATATGCATAGTAGATAGAACGATGCATGATATGACTTTATGAGATGAGTAGGATGGAGAGTGGTGCATCACATATCTCATGAAATGAATGCAAGACAGCGTGTAGGGCACACCACATCATGCGACGAAGCATGATAATTTGTGCAATGTAATAGTTCAAATCCACCAGAGTATGTGAACATGCATGCATGAACCAAAGCACACATCAATCCAAGGAAATAAGGCAACCAAAAAGAGTCTTGAATTGGTCGGGGATAGTTGTCAAAGGTTGAATCATATCAGAATCATCATAGGGGGTGAACCCACCCTTACTTAAGGGAAAGTGACTGACATATAGTTAGGAGAAAAGTATGGTTCATGCCCCTTGTTTAGCTGATAGCCAAGTCAGATGTACTCTTGCCCCTAGTGTCCAGTCACTAGTTGCATTTTTCCAACATTATGAAGGCGCCTGTGATGGGGATTATCAGATCATAAAATAGTTGCCAACCAACTTGACTCATGCTTTCCCCATGCCCCAGAATGTTGAGAACTTGTTCTAGTCCCTGAAGTAGTGATGGATTTCTCACATACACTTTGTAACGATCATGGACTTGATGCCCCTTGTGTGGGCACTCTTAACTTGTTTAAGACTTTCACACATGGACTTGTTTTGAATTTGAAGCGAAGGTTCGTGCATGGGATTTTGACCACACCACCATTGAACTTTGAACCATGCACCCACTAACAGACACAAGAGAAACTCGATAGGCACAGACCTAGACACACACCCAACACAAAAATAACAAGACTCTGAACTGACCCCAAATGCCAAAGAAGAAGAGAAAAGAGTCAAAATGTTGATCATTAATTGTGCCCCTAGTATTCCTCATGCTTATTCATTTATTCAAGAATCGCCTTTAGAAATAGTTGCAAAATGTCAAGCTCCAATTCCCTTTGGGCACAAGTCGAAGATTTCATTGATAAGTTCAAGTATTGAAAATTTCTCCTTCTATTGATTCAAACTAGTTCTTCCTCACCTAATGCGAATATGCTATTGAGGCAGTCATTGTAGCTCTTGGATGGATGTGAAGCTAAAGATGTGGGTTGGGCAAGGATATTGGGTCAAACCTTAGAAAGAGGTTGCCTGCGTCTCTCAATGTGAGAATCAGACCTTATGTAGTTCACGGTTAAGGTGCACTCAAGTGTTGACACTTTTCTTTTGCGCTCTAACTTTTGCTAGAGCCGCCCTTTTGGATTTTCGACTCTGCGAGCTCTCATTTTTTCATTTTTCACTTTTTTACTTTTTCATGCTCTAAGTTTTGCATGGGTTGCCCTTTTGAGTTTTCGGCCCAACAAGCCTTTCAAGAGTAGTGTTACAATATTCGCAGTGAATTTGATCAGTAATCATCCTTACCCTAACGATGAAACTTGCTTTGCCTTGATTTGAGCTTGGTTCTCCCTTGACTTGTGTATGTCGTCTTCTTAGCTTTCATTTCACTTTCAAAGTGAATTCTCCTCATAATGTGATACCTCCTTGCATTGGCTTTTTTGAATTCATACAGAACTTCCTTTCTTCATAGCTGATTGGATTTCATCCCATGGATGGCCCTAGCTTGATAGTTGATTTTTTCTTCTCTTTTCTTCTTGTTCTTCTTTCTCTCTCTCTTTTTTTTTTTTGGATTTTTTGATTTTTCCCATTTTTTCTTCTTTTCTTTGAGTGATGAAAATGCCATGGGGAGGAATTCTAGGATTTGTGAAGCCTGAAAGCCATCTTGTGCTCGTCAAAAATATTGCCAGAGTGTGAAGAGAATTTCCAAAACAGTGTAGAATACTATATACGATTCTAAATTCATCCTCCCAAGTGTGTAACAAGAAACCGCTTGAAATTTTGGAATGATCATGAAGACCATTGCGACGACAATTCAGAATTCGTTCGAACCATTTGGGGGATCCTCTTCAATACTTGAGCTTATTAGTGAAATATTATTCCCATTAGCACATTTCCTTTGTTTAATTTGAAATTTTCAAAGCTTTTCTTGTTTGCCTTAGGTCACACATGGATTACTGTAGGCACAATTAAATGATCAAGAACTCTACTCTCTTTCTCTTATTGAAAAGACGGAAACCCAAGGATACACATAAGAGCAACTAAAAGGAAAAGACTTGACTGACACAACGACATAAGAAAATACAAAGAAAACAAGACTGTAACTCGACACACGACTCAACCACCCACGAGACACAACTCAAAGTCCAACCAAAATCACATTATTAACATAAAAGAGTTCTTCATTTTCCAAGTCCATCGGCAGAATTCATAACAAACTTCAAGTAGCCCTTTGATGAGTTGCAATTCGTCTTTATTTTAGCATCGCTATCCAAAACCCGCTTGGTAGCCTTCAAACTTCTCTTCGACCGATGTAACTTCTCTTTGCAATTTCTCACATCATGTTCCTAGTTCAGGAGGTCCTTTCTAAGCACTTTCAACGATTGCCTCTAGTTGATTGTTGGCCAAACATGGATAGATTTTATATGGTCGAGTGGTAATGGTTTGGTAGTGACATTGGATTTTTGAGGTGGAGCTATTGTTTTGTTGTCAATGAGATCTTGAATCTCATGACGAAGGCGATAGCAACAATAGGTGTCATGACCGTGCTGCTAGTGAAAGACATAGTATTTGGTAGGGTCATGCCAAGTTAGGAGAACATCAAGGAGAGGTCGGGGTCAAGAGGTTTGAGGTGGCCTTCCTTTGTGAGGATTTGAAGAGCTTTGGACGAGGTCATGTAGATGGGATTGAAGGTGTGATTTTAGGAGCAACGAGCACCAGTCCTAGAAACATTGGAAAAGAAGTTAGTGCGTATAGACTGGGTTCTCATGGGAAAGACTCCTATAGGTTCGAGATTGGAGTAAGGATGGGTATTTCTGGTAAGGCATCCCTTTTCATGGCTTAGTCTTCCTTTATTTCTTGACCATCGATTCAAAGTGCCTTTAATTTGGCTTCTCACGTTGAGTTCACTTTTGGTAACCCTTAACTTGGTATTGGGATATTGAGTAACGAAAGTTTCATCCACAGTCTTAGGCTAAGTTTGGGATGTAAAGAATAATCCAAAAAGTCAAAAAGTTACTCAAAAAGTTAACACTATTCACCAAAAGTCAACAATTACGGCTGCACAACTCCCAATTCAAATTTTCCTCTAAAAACTAATTTTTACAATTTTTTATTACACATTTTTCCATAAAAAGTCAAAAAGTTAACCCAAACATCCATATTTTCAACCTCACTTTTTTAGTCAAAAAAGACAAAAAGTACACTTATTTAGTCTTCCCAAACAAGGCCTTACTATTTGTTAGGCCTTTGGTCTTCACGGTCTCTATAACCCATTGAAGATATGTACAAGGATCAATACTTGCCTCCGACTCAATCTTGCTACTTGCTTCAGCCTGATCAAGGAATCAGATGGCTATATCTGGGCAAGGCCCATTTTCTTTTGGCATGGTATTACCTAGGCTTGAGATATCTTTGCACAATGTGTCCAATTGGGCTACCTTTCAATTATCACCATCAATGTTCATCACAGTTTTGACTTTGGGCTGGCCCATTCCATTTTTAGGTTGCCCTAAGATTGGAGAACTCTTTGATACGAGATTCCTCACATGGGATATAGTAGATGAAGGGCTAAAACTCCAAAGGTTAAATCTGCTATAGTTCTTTGAAGGTCTTCAATCATTTCCAACATCTCAAAAGTAGTGGGTTCGGCCATTGGTGCACTTGGTATATCTGAACTGGGTTGGTTTGGATGGATTGACTAAGCTGAGCCTTTATGGAGTTCATTTTTTAGGGTTTGAGAGAATTGGGGTTTAGGTGCGCCATCATGCACAAGTCGGTATCTTCTAGAATGAACACCTCAGGCTTAGGTAGATGAAACGGAGTGATGTACATACTAGCGTTGTAGGTGGATGACAGTGTATGAATGAGGTTAAGGCAAGAAAGTGGTAGTACTCTGTTATGGGTAGGCAGTGGGTTAGTGGTGGCGTTTGGCCTTTGCGGTGGAGCTATGATTTCATTGTCAATGAGATCCTGGATCTTATGACGGATGCGGGTACATTGATCAGTACTATGGCCATGTTGCTGGTGGAAGGAACAGTATTTGAATGCATCATGCCTGGGTAAAAAAGGGTCAGGAAGGGGTTTAGGATCTAGGAGCTCAATGTGTCCCTTATCCAACAACACTTTCATGGTTTGGGACAGGGACATGTAAAGAGGGTGAAAGCTTCGGGTTTGGGGTTGGGTTAAATTGTTAAGTTATAGGTTGGTTTTAGTAAGCGGGTTAGATATTTTGGTTGAGGTGGTAATAGTGCTATTTTATGAAGGTTTCACGGTTGTGCTACTACTACTAGTAACATTGGAACCATGAACACAGGTCTTTCTCACTGGTTCTTATTTATCTAATATGATCCCTTGCTTCATGACATCTTCAATTTGGACCCCCATTTCATGAAGATCTTTAAAGGTAAAGAGAGGAAGGACTATCATCTTTTGTAGCATCTTGCCATGTAGATTTCTCACGACCATTCAAATTTGATCTCTTTTTGAAGGCCTGTTGGTCATCATGGCTGCCTTAGCTCTCCATCTTGTTATAAATTTCACAAAATTCTCTTTAGGCTCTTGACGAGTTGCTTCTAAGTGCTGAGTGGTTACTTCAATTTGTGAGTTGTAGGAGTACTAAGTGATGAATAGCTCAGCCAGCTCCTTCCAACTTTGTTTCATTAAATCCTCCAATTTAACATACCAGAGGTTAGCTATACCCGACAAAGTTCGCTTGAACAAAGATAACTTTTGGGCTCGAGCTAAGCCCATTGGCTTTAAGACATCTAAGAACAACTGGATATGCACCATGGGGTCCCCTAATCCATCAAACTGGCCTACATGTGGCATCTTGAATCTTTCTAGTAATCTAACAACAGTTTCGGTATACCCATCTTCGATATTGGGGATAGAATTGATCCCTTGTGACTTTTTGAATTGCTTTTCAAGTTTAGCTATTTTCAGCATAGCGGGGTCGAACTCACTAAGATCGAAAAGGAAAAGTCCCTCAACAGGCTGTGCCAGAGTTCTGGCAGTATGAGTTTGGCTTGGTCCTTCTTGTAGATTAGGACCCTGGAAGTTTTCAGTTGGCCAAGGAAAATCTAGGACTGGATGATCGGCTAAAAGTAGATGAGTAGTGGATACACCAGATGGGTGCTGCAATCCAGTAATAGCCGCAGCTTGGGTGACAACTATGTGATTGAGAGCATCTATAGTCTGCTGTAGGGCTGTAAGCATGTCTACTAGATCCACTGGATTTTGAGCCACTATGGGAGCTGGTGAGTTGGTAATTGGGGGACTGGGTGGATGTGACCTTGTCGGAGATGGCTTTTTCGGCATTGGATGGATTGGAGTGTTTTTGATTTGGATAGGTCAAAATTTATATGGAGTGGGATGGGCTAGGCTTTTTTTTAGAATTGGATTGGACTGGGCTTTTTTTGGATTGGGTATGGCTGTTTCTAAATTGAGGATGACTCTTCACGAACAACCCATCAAAGCATACATAATCAAGCTCTCCTGACCTCAGTGAATCCTAGCATCAAAACAAATACTCCATCAGATCATGATATTGGACATGTTGATCAAAATTCAACATCCCCAAATTCTGATCCTCTATCAAACAAATACAACCACCTAGATTCTGACCCCAAATTCTAATTCTGATATAACCCCAAATTTTGAAAGAGATCCCCTAAAAAAATAGGACTCTCCAAGGATTGGGTGCCTGTAGACACCCCATTTTGACCAGGCCTAAGACTTAGGCACTTTCTTTTGATTACCCGGTGATGAAAACAAGAATGTGTTTCTCACATAATTCTTAGTAAGAAACATGGGGTGTGTTTGGTTTATGTTTATAGAGTAATTTTTGAGATAAAAAGTACGAAAACTTGTTTGGTTTGTCTTTTTTCAGAAATGGTTTTGAAAAATTGTTTTGGGAAGAGAGTTTTAAAAAAAGTGATTGATTTGATGTGTATGAGAGAGAGAGTGATTTTGAAAAGTAGGTAACCAAACAAAATTTTGAGATTTTTTTTGAAAAAATTTGTTTGGTTTGATTACTCTTGAAAATTTGTTTGTAGAGAATTTTTCCCAAAAATTTTTCTGAAAAACAAACCAAACAAGGCCATGGAATTTGTGCTTCATTTCCAACCCTAAGCCTGTTTTGGCCAAATGTTTAAGTCTCGTTCAAAACTTTCTTTCGGAACCTTCTTCCTACACTTTGTTCCGAATATTTTCATAGTGTTCCTAGGCTCACTTTGAGGCTTCAAAATGAAACTTTTTCTGAGGAAATCGAGCAAAGAATAGTGTGGAAATAGGAGGAAAGGGTGATAATTCTGTCAAAAAATCTTGTTTTAGGCAAAATAATCAGCCACGACCAACTTGTTTGGCCGCCTAGCCAGCCAAGGTTTTTTAGCCGGCTAGCTAATAAATTAGTCGACCGGCTAATTTGCCCAAGAGCAGGGCAGTTTCGGTAGAATTCTTATTGAATGCGTGTGGGTCATGTCATTTCAGATCTTTTGTTGATATATTCATGCATGAGGTACACACCCACTCTCTCCATTATCCTCTCTTGGCCTCCATTGTCAAAAGAGGGATTGTCTTCTTCTCAAAAGGTGGCATCCATTTTCAACTACCCTTGTCATCCCATCAACCTTGTCTCCCACCTCCTTGATTAAGCCTGCATTCATTATCTATATGAAGGATTGAGATGAAAAGAGAGAGAGAGAGAGAGAGAGAGAGAGAGAGAGAGAGGAATGAATTAAGGGAAAAAAGAGAGCTAGAGAGAAAAAGAGAAAAAGCCTTAAACTTTGAATCAAAACTTCCATACACTGATATACCAAGTTCTATATATCAAAACCATTCCATTGTTATAGCCAAATTCGTGAGCCTTAATCCAAAAGAGAGTGAGTGTTGTTAAAATTGAGAAAAACATAGAATTGTAACAACTCCCCCATGCACATTGTTAAATAGCCCTAAAACACCATTCTAATTAGAATTTTGAATTTTCAAACTGAGAATTGAGAATGCACTTCCTAAGTTTGAGGGTGATCAAAAAGAAGTTTAGAAATCAAATTCTTTCCTTGGAAGGTAAATTTTGCACACTTTTCATTTTCTTGTATTTTCTTGCATTTTCTTTTTTATATTGTTTTTCTTACTTCAATTTCATGTTATAAACCTGTTGTAAGCTAATTGGAAGTGGCTAGTTGAGCCAATTGCATATTTTTCATTTGTTTTTCTAGTATTTGAGCAAAATAGAGTTTTCGGCCTGGCTTGATTGGCCAGCCGACCAATTTATTGGCCGACCAGCCACTTTCTCCCGGACATAACCCAACACCCTCCCAGTGTCGAGTAGAACAGTCTTTGACGATCTTCGAGGCCCTTTGCAGCTTCTGTTTTCATTGTTTTTCTTCTAATTAGAGAGTGTTTGTGAGGATTTAATTTTGTTGCAATATTTTTCCTCTCTTCCCCCTTATTCGGATTTGTAACATTCAAAGCGATGTAATAATTTCCCATCCCCGCTTCTTTCTATCCCATTCTTTCATTTTCTTTCCGTATTCTGTAAATATGTAATATATCATGCTTGTTATCATATCCATGCTTTGTATACATGTTTCGTGTCTTAAGTTCCAGCTAAATTTGCATCTGTGGGTTTAATCGATTATTATATATTTTGTGCAGTACCTCATGTTCTTGATATGATTCACATGTCATATAATAGAAGTCGAATCTTTAGTTGCATTTCATGAGTGAATTGCATTAGGATCTTGTATATAGAATCACACATATTTTTACTAACTTTGTTTTGTGATTATTTGCGGGACGTCGGTAAATATGTAAGCTTTTATGTTTTAGCATCCCGCTTGTGTGTGTTTTTTCTACTATGTTTAGCATTCTTACCATGTGGCTATGTGCTTAGTTAATATAACTTTATGCATACCAGTGGGTGAATGTTGTATTGTTTAACTTGGAACAAAATTGATTTTCATGATTGCATTATTCAAAACATTTTCGAAATAAGGAAATCAAATTGTTCCAAAATGAATGACACAGTCTATATTTGTTTGCTTCATGTAGT
>JAPPVO010000681.1:0-42450 GCA_030407325.1 Camellia japonica | reverse complement strand
TAGCGCGAGGGCGAACTGCACAAAACAGTGCGACGCGCAAATATCGCGAGGTGAACTTCACAAAATAGTGTGACGCGCAAAATAGCGCGAGTGTCAACTGCACAAAACAGTGCGAGGCGCAAAATACCGCGAGGGTGAACTGTGCAAAACAGCGTGACGCGCAAAATAGCGCTAGTGTCAACTGCACAAAACAGCGCGACGCGCAAAACATCGCGATGGTAAACTGCACAAAACGGTGCGACGCGCAAAATTGCGCAAGTGATAAACTGCACAAAACAGTGCGACGCGGATAATAGCGCGAGTGTGAACTGCACAAAACTGTGCGACGCGCAACTTAGCGCGGGTGATAAACTGCACAAAACAGTGCGACGTGCAAAATAGCGCGAGTGTAAACTGCACAAAACAGTGCGACGCGCAAATATCGCGACGGTGAACTGCACAAAACAGTTGCGACGGGCAAATAGCGCGAGTGTCAACCACACAAAACAGTGCGACCGCGCAAAATAGCGCGTGTCACTGCACAAAACAGTGCGACGTGCAAAATTGCGCAAGTGATAAACTGCACAAAACAGCACGACACGCAAAATAGCGCGAGTGTCAACTGCACAAAACAGTGCAAGGCGGAAAATAGCGCGAGCGATAAAACTGTACAAACAGTGCGACGCAAAATAGCGCGAGTGTGAACTGCACAAAACAGTGCGACGCGCAAAATAGCGCTAGTGTCAACTGCACAAAACCGTGCTGAGGCGCAAGATAGCGCGAGTGATAAACTGCACCAAAATTGCGACGCGGAAAATAGGGCGAGTGTGAATTGCACAAAACAGTGCGACGCGCAAAATAGCGCAGTGTCAACTGCACAAAACCGTGCGAGGCGCAGATAGCGCGAGTGACAAACTACCAAAACAGTGCGACGGAAAATAGGGCGAGTGTGAACTGCACACAAAACAGTGCGACGCGCAAAATAGCGCGAGTGTCAACTGCACAAAACCGTGCGAGGCGCAGATAGCGCGAGTGATAAACTGCATAAAACAGTGCGACGCGGAAAATAGCGCGAGTGGGAACTGCACAAAACAGTGCGATGCGCAAAATGGCGAGTGTCAACGCACAAAACAGTGCGAAGCGCAAAATAGCGCGTGTGATAAATTGCACAAAACAGTGCGATGCGCAAAATTACGCGAGCGTGAACAGCACAAAACAGTGCGACGCACAAAATAGCGCTAGTGTCAACTGCACAAAATAGTGCGACGCGCAAAATAGCGCTAGTGTCAACTGCAAAAAACAGTGCGACGCGCAAAATTGCGCGAGTGATAAACTGGACAAAACAGTGCGACGCGGAAAATAGCGCGAGTGTGAACTGCACAAAATAGTGCGACGCGCAACTTAGCGCGAGTGATAAACAGCACCAAACAGTGCGACGCAAAAAATAGCGCGAGTGTGAACTGCACAAAACAGTGCGACGCGCAAAATATCGCGACGGAGAACTGCACAAAACAGTGCGACGTGCAAAATAGCGCGCGAGTGTCAACTCCACACAACAGTGCGACGCGCAAAGTAGTGCGAGTGATAAATTGCACAAAACAGTGCGACGCGCAAAATAGCGCAAGCGTCAACTGCACAAAACAGTGCGAGGCGCAAAATAGCGCGAGCGATAAACTGCACAAAACAGTGCGACACGCAAAATAGCGCGAGTGTGAACTGCACAAAACAGTGCGACGCGCAATATAGTGCGAGTGATAAACTGCACAAAACAGTGCAACGCGCGAAATAGCGTGAGTGTCAACTACACAAAACCGTGCGAGGCGCAAGATAGCGCGAGTGATAAACTGCCTAAACAGTGCGACGCGCAAAATAGTGCGAGCGTGAACGCACAAAACAGTGCGACGCGCAAAATAGCGCGAGTGATAAACTGCACAAAACAGTGCGAGCGTGAACAACACAAAACAGTGCGACGCGCAAATAGCGCTAGTGTCAACTGCACAAAACAGATCGACGCGCAAAATAGCGCGAGTGATAACTGCACAAAACAGTGCGACGTGCAAAATAGCGTAGTGTCAACTGCACAAAACAGTGCGACGCGCAAGATAGCGCGAGTGATAAACTGCACAAAACAGTGCGACGCGCAAAATAGCGCTAGTGTGAACTGCAAAAATAGTGCGACGCGCAAAATGGCGCGAGGGTCAACTGCATAAAATAGTGCGAGGCGCAAAATAGCGCGAGCGATAAACTGCACAAAATAGTGCGACACGCAAAATAGCGCGAGTGTCAACTGCACAAAACTGTGCGACGCGCAAAATAGCGCCAGTGATAAACTGCACAAAACAGTGCGACGCGCAAAATTACGCGAGTGGTTAACTGCACACAACAGTGCGACGTGGAAAATAGCGCGAGTGTGAACTGCACAAAATAGTGCGACGCGCAAAATATCGCGACGGTGAACTGCACAAAACAGTGCGACGCGCAAAATTGCGCGAGTGATAAACTGCACAAAACAGTGCGACGCGGAAAATAGCGCGAGTGTGAACTGCACAAAACAGTGCGACGCGCAAAATTGCACGAGTGATAAACTGCACAAAACAGTGCGACGTGGAAAATAGCGCGAGTGTGAACTGCACAAAACAGTGCGACGCGCAAAATAGCGCGAGTGTCAACTGCACAAAACAGTGCGACGCGCAAGATAGCGCGAGTGATAACTGCACAAAACAGTGCGACACGCAACATAGCGCGAGTGATAAACTGCACAAATAGTGTGCACGCAAAATAGCGCGTTTGTGAACTGCACAAAACGGTGCGACGCGCAAAATAGCGCGAGTGATAAACTGCACAAAATAGTGCGAGGCGCAAAATAGTGCGAGTGATAAACTGCACATAACAGTGTGACGCGCAAAATAGCGCCAGCGTCAACTGCACAAAACAGTGCGAGGCGTAAAATAGCGCGAGTGTCAACTGCACAAAATAATGCGACACGCAAGATAGCGCGAGTGATAAACTGCACAAAACAGTGCGACGCGCAAAATAGCGCTAGTGTGAACTGCACAAAACAGTGCGACGCGCAAAATAGCGCGAGTGTGAACTGTACAAAACAGTGCGACGCGCAAAATAGCGCGAGTGTGAACTACACAAAACAGTGCAACGTGGAAAATAGCGCGAGTGTGAACTGCACAAAACAGTGCGACGCGCAAAATACCGTGAGGGATAAGCTGAACAAAACAGTGCGACGCGCAAAAAGTGCGAGTGTCAACTGCGCAAAACAGTGCGACGTGCAAAATAGCGCGAGTGATAAACTGCACAAAACAGTGCGACGCGCAAAATAGCGCGAGTGTCAACTGCACAAAACAGTGCGAGGCACAAATAGCGCGAGCGATAAACTGCACAAAACAGTGCGACGCGCAAAATAGCGCGAGTGTGAACTGCACAAAACAGTGCGACGCGCAAAATAGCGCTAGTGTCAACTGCACAAAACCGTGCGAGGCGCAAGATAGCGCGAGTGATAAACTGCACAAAACAGTGCGACGCGGAAAATAGGGCGAGTGTGAACTGCACAAAACAGTGCGACGCGCAACTTAGCGCGAGTGATAAACTGCACAAAACAGTGCGACGCGCAAAATAGCGTGAGTGTGAACTGCACAAAACAGTGCGACACGCAAAATATCGCGACGGTAAATGCACAAAACAGTGCGATGTGCAAAATAGCGCGAGTGTCAACTGCACAAAACAGGGCGACGCGTAAAATAGCGCTAGGGTCAACTGCACAAAATAGTGCGAGCGATAAACTGCACAAAATAGTGCGACACGCAAAATAGCGCGAGTGTGAACTGCACAAAACAGTGCGACGTGCAAAATAGCGCGAGTGTCAACTGCACAAAACCGTGCGAGGTGCAAGATAGCGTGAGTGATAAACTGCATAAAACAGTGCGACGCGGAAAATAGCGCGAGTGTGAACTGCACAAAACAGTGCGACGTGCAAAATAGTGCGAGTGTCAACTGCACAAAACCGTGCGAGGCGCAAGATAGCGCCAGTGATAAACTGCATAAAACAGTGCGACGCGAAAAATAGCGCGAGTGTGAACTGCACAAAACAGTGCGACGCGCAAAATAGCGTGGGTGTCAACGGCACAAAACAGTGCGAGGCGCAAAATAGCGAGTGATAAATTGCACAAAACAGTGTGACGCGCAAAATTACGCGATCGTGAACAGCACAAAACAGTGCGACGCACAAAATAGCGCTAGTGTCAACTGCACAAAACAGTGCGACGCGCAAAATAGCGCGAGTGATGAACTGCACAAAATAGTGCGACGGCCAAAATAGCGCGAGTGTGAACTGCACAAAATAATGCGACGCGTAAAATAGCGCGAGGGTCAGCTGCACAAAATAGTGCGACGCGCAAAATAGCGCGAGCGATAAGCTGCACAAAATAGTGCGATGCGCAAAATAGCGCGAGTGTGAACCGCACAAAACAGTGCGACGTGCAAAATAGTGCGAGTGTCAACTGCACAAAACCGTGCGAGGTGCAAGATAGCGCGAGTGATAAACTGCAGAAAATAGTGCGACGCGGAAAATAGCGCGAGTGTGAACTGCACAAAACTGTGCGATGCGCAAAATAGCGCGAGTGTCAACGGCACAAAACAGTGCGAGGCGGAAAATAGCGCGAGTGATAAATTGCACAAAACAGTGCGACGCGCAAAATTACGCGAGCGTGAAGCACAAAACAGTGCGACTCACAAAATAGCGCTATGTCAACTGCATAAAACAGTGCGACGCGCAAAATAGCGCGAGTGATAACTACACAAAACAGTGCGACGCGCAAAATAGCGCGAGTGTGAACTGCACAAAATAGTGCGACGCGCAAAATAGCGCCAGTGTCAACTGCACAAAACCGTGCGAGCGCAAGATAGCGCGAGTGATAAACTGCACAAAACAGTGCGACGCGGAAAATAGGGCGAGTGTGAACTGCACAAAACAGTGCGACGCGCAACTTAGCGCGAGTAATAAACTGCACAAAATAGTGCGACGCGCAAAATAGCGTGAGTGTGAACTGCACAAAACAGTGCGACGCGCAAAATATCGTGACGATGAAATGCACAAAACAGTGCGAGTGTCAACTGCACAAAACTGTGCGACGCATAAAATAGCGCAAGGGTCAACTGCACAAAATAGTGCGACGCGCAAAATAGTGCGAGCGATAAACTGCACAAAATAGTGCAACACGCAAAATAGCGCGAGTGTGAACTGCACAAAACAGTGCGACGTGCAAAATAGCGCGAGTGTCAACTGCACAAAACCGTGCGAGGCGCAAGATAGCGCGAGTGATAAACTGCATAAAACAGTGCGACACGAAAAATAGCGCGAGTGTGAACTGCACAAAACAGTGCGACGTGCAAAATAGCGCAAGTGTCAACTGCCCAAAACCGTACGAGGCGCAAGATAGCGCGAGTGATAAACTGCATAAAACAGTGCGACGCGGAAAATAGCGCGAGTGTGAACTGCACAAAACAGTGCGACGTGCAAAATAGCGCGAGTGTCAACTGCACAAAACCGTGCGAGGCGCAAGATAGCGCGTGTCATAAACTACACAAAACAGTGCGACGCGGAAAATAGGGCGAGTGTGAACTGCACAAAACAGTGCGACGCGCAAAATAGCGCGAGTGTCAACTGCACAAAACCGTGCGAGGCGCAAGATAGCGCGAGTGATAAACTGCATAAAACAGTGCGACGCGGAAATTAGCGCGAGTGGGAACTGCACAAAACAGTGGGACGCGCAAAATAGCGCGAGTGTCAACGGCACAAAACAGTGCGAGGCGCAAAATAGCGCGTGTGATAAATTGCACAAAACAGTGCGATGCAAAAAATAGCGCGAGTGTGAACTGCACAAAACGGTGCGACGCGCAAAATATCGCGACGGAGAACTGCACAAAACAGTGCGACGTGCAAAATAGCGCGAGTGTCAACTCCACAAAACAGTGCGACGCGCAAAGTAGTGCGAGTGATAAATTGCACAAAACAGTGCGACGCGCAAAATAGCGCAAGCGTCAACTGCACAAAACAGTGCGAGGCGCAAAATAGCGCGAGCGATAAACTGCACAAAACAGTGCGACACGCAAAATAGCGCGAGTGTGAACTGCACAAAACAGTGCGACGCGCAATATAGTGCGAGTGATAAACTGCACAAAACAGTGCGACGCGCGAAATAGCGTGAGTGTCAACTGCACAAAACCGTGCGAGGCGCAAGATAGCGCGAGTGATAAACTGCCCTAAACAGTGCGACGCGCAAAATAGTGCGAGCGTGAACAGCACAAAACAGTGCGACGCGCAAAATAGCGCGAGTGATAAACTGCACAAAACAGTGCGAGCGTGAACAACACAAAACAGTGCGACGCGCAAAATAGCGCTAGTGTCAACTGCACAAAACAGATCGACGCGCAAAATAGCGCGAGTGATAAACTGCACAAAACAGTGCGACGTGCAAAATAGCGCTAGTGTCAACTGCACAAAACAGTGCGACGCGCAAGATAGCGCGAGTGATAAACTGCACAAAACAGTGCGACGCGCAAAATAGCGCTAGTGTGAACTGCACAAAATAGTGCGACGCGCAAAATAGCGCGAGGGTCAACTGCACAAAACAGTGCGAGGCGCAAAATAGCGCGAGCGATAAACTGCACAAAATAGTGCGACGCGCAAAATAGCGCGAGTGTCAACTGCACAAAACAGTGCGACACGCAAAATAGCGCGAGTGATAAACTGCACAAAACAGTGCGACGCGCAAAATTGCGCGAGTGGTAAACTGCACACAACAGTGCGACGTGGAAAATAGCGCGAGTGTGAACTGCACAAAATAGTGCGACGCGCAAAATATCGCGACGGTGAACTGCACAAAACAGTGCGACGCGCAAAATTGCGCGAGTGATAAACTGCACAAAACAGTGCGACGCGGAAAATAGCGCGAGTGTGAACTGCACAAAACAGTGCGACGCGCAAAATTGCACGAGTGATAAACTGCACAAAACAGTGCGACGTGGAAAATAGCGCGAGTGTGAACTGCACAAAACAACGCGACGCGCAAAATAGCGCGAGTGTCAACTGCAGAAAACTGTGCGACGCGCAAGATAGCGCGAGTGATAAACTACACAAAATAGTGCGACACGCAACATAGCGCGAGTATTAAACTGCACAAAATAGTGTGACACGCAAAATAGCGCGTTTGTGAACTGCACAAAACGGTGCGACGCGCAAAATAGCGCGAGTGATAAACTGCACAAAACAGTGCGAGGCGCAAAATAGAGCGAGTGATAAACTGCACATAACAGTGTGACGCGCAAAATAGCGCCAGCGTCAACTGCACAAAACAGTGCGAGGCGCAAAATAGCGCGAGTGTCAACTGCACAAAATAGTGCGACGCGCAAGATAGCGCGAGTGATAAACTGCACAAAACAGTGCGACGCGCAAAATAGCGCGAGTGTTGAACTGCACAAAACAGTGCGACGCACAAAATAGCGCGAGTGTGAACTGTACAAAACAGTGCGACGCGCAAAATAGCGCGAGTGTGAACTGCACAAAACAGTGCAACGTGGAAAATAGCGCGAGTGTGAACTGCACAAAACAGTGCGACGCGCAAAATACCGTGAGGGATAAGCTGAACAAAACAGTGCGACGCGCAAAAAGTGCGAGTGTCAACTGCACAAAACAGTGCGACGTGCAAAATAGCGCGAGTGATAAACAGACAAAACAGTGCGACACGCAAAATAGCGCGAGTGTCAACTGCACAAAACAGTGCGAGGCACAAAATAGCGCGAGCGATAAACTGCACGAAACAGTGCGACGCGCAAAATAGCGCGAGTGTGAACTGCACAAAAATGCGACGCGCAAAATAGCGCTAGTGTCAACTGCACAAAACCGTGCGAGGCGCAAGATACCGCGAGTGATAAACTGCACAAAACAGTGCGACGCGGAAAATAGGGCGAGTGTGAACTGCACAAAACAGTGCGACGCGCAACTTAGCGCGAGTGATAAACTGCACAAAATAGTGCGACGCGCAAAATAGCGTGAGTGTGAAGTGCACAAAACAGTGCGACGCGCAAAATATCGCGACGGTGAAATGCACAAAACAGTGCGATGTGCAAAATAGCGCGAGTGTCAACTGCACAAAACAGGGCGACGCGTAAAATAGCGCTAGGGTCAACTGCACAAAATAGTGCGAGCGATAAACTGCACAAAATAGTGCGACACGCAAAATAGCGCGAGTGTGAACTGCACAAAACAGTGCGACGTGCAAAATAGCGCGAGTGTCAACTGCACAAAACCGTGCGAGCGCAAGATAGCGTGAGTGATAAACTGCATAAAACAGTGCGACGCGGAAAATAGCGCGAGTGTGAACTGCACAAAACAGTGCGACGTGCAAAAAGTGCGAGTGTCAACTGCACAAAACCGTGCGAGGCGCAAGATAGCGCCAGTGATAAACTGCATAAAACAGTGCGATGCGAAAAATAGCGCGAGTGTGAACTGCACAAAACAGTGCGACGCGCAAAATAGCGTGGGTGTCAACGGCACAAAACAGTGCGAGGCGCAAAATAGCGCGAGTGACAAACTGCACAAAACAGTGCGACGGCCAAAATAGCGCGAGTGTGAGCTGCACAAAATAGTGCGACGGGCAAAATACCGCGAGGTTCAACTGCACAAAATAGTGCGAGGCGCAAAATAACGTGAGCGATAAACTGCGCAAAACAGTGCGACGCGCAAAATAGCGCGAGTGTCAACTGCACAAAAGAGTGCGACACGCAAAATAACGCGAGTGTAAACTGCACAAAACAGTGCGACGCGCAAAATAGCGCGAGTCATAAACTGCACAAAACTGTGCCACGCGCAAAATAGCGCGAGAGTGAACTGCACAAAACAGTGCGACGCGCAAAATAGCGCGGGTGTGAACTTCACAAAACAGTGCGGCGCGCAAAATAGCGGGAGTGTCAACTGTACAAAACAGTGCGAGGCACAAAATTGCGCGAGTGTGAACTGCACAAAATAGTGCGACGCGCAAGATAGCGCGAGTGATAAACTGGACAAAACAGTGCGACGCGGAAAATGGCGCGAGTGTGAACTGCACAAAACAGCGCGACGCGCAAAATAGCGCGGGTGTCAACTGCAGAAAACTGTGCGACGCGCAAGATAGCACGAGTGATAAACTGCACAAAATAGTGCGACATGCAACATAGCGCGAGTATTAAACCGCACAAAATAGTGTGACACGCAAAATAGCGCGTTTGTGAACTGCACAAAACGGTGCGACGCGCAAAATAGCGCGAGTGATAAACTGCACAAAATAGTACGAGGCGCAAAATAGTGCCACTGATAAACTGCACATAACAGTGTGACGCGCAAAATAGCGCCAGCGTCAACTGCACAAAACAGTGCGAGGCGTAAAATAGCGCGAGTGTCAACTGCACAAAATAATGCGACGCGCAAAATAGCGCGAGTGATAAACTGCACAAAACAGTGCGACGCGCAAAATAGCGCTAGTGTGAACTGCACAAAACAGTGCGACGCGCAAAATAGCGCGAGTGTGAACTGTACAAAACAGTGCGACGCGCAAAATAGCGCGAGTGTGAACTGCACAAAACAGTGCGACGTGGAAAATAGCGCGAGTGTGAACTGCACAAAACAGTGCGACGCGCAAAATACCGTGAGGGATAAGCTGAACAAAACAGTGCGACGCGCAAAAAGTGCGAGTGTCAACTGCACAAAACAGTGCGACGTGCAAAATAGCGCGAGTGATAAACAGCACAAAACAGTGCGACACGCAAAATAGCGCGAGTGTCAACTGCACAAAACAGTGCGAGGCACAAAATAGCGCGAGCGATAAACTGCACGAAACAGTGCGACGCGCAAAATAGCGCGAGTGTGAACTGCACAAAATAGTGCGACGCGCAAAATAGCGCTAGTGTCAACTGCACAAAACCGTGCGAGGCGCAAGATACCGCGAGTGATAAACTGCACAAAACAGTGCGACGCGGAAAATTGGGCGAGTGTGAACTGCACAAAACAGTGCGACGCGCAACTTAGCGCGAGTGATAAACTGCACAAAATAGTGCGACGCGCAAAATAGCGTGAGTGTGAAGTGCACAAAACAGTGCGACGCGCAAAATATCGCGACGGTGAAATGCACAAAACAGTGCGATGTGCAAAATAGCGCGAGTGTCAACTGCACAAAACAGTGCGACGCGTAAAATAGCGCGAGGGTCAACTGCACAAAATAGTGCGAGCGATAACTGCACAAAATAGTGCGACACGCAAAATAGCGCGAGTGTGAACTGCACAAAACAGTGCGACGTGCAAAATAGCGCGAGTGTCAACTGCACAAAACCGTGCGAGGCGCAGATAGCGAGAGTGATAAACTGCATAAAACAGTGCGACGCGGAAAATAGCGCGAGTGTGAACTGCACAAAACAGTGCGACGTGCAAAATAGTGCGAGTGTCAACTGCACAAAACCGTGCGAGGCGCAAGATAGCGCCAGTGATAAACTGCATAAAACAGTGCGATGCGAAAAATAGCGCGAGTGTGAACTGCACAAAACAGTGCGACGCGCAAAATAGCGTGGGTGTCAACGGCACAAAACAGTGCGAGGCGCAAAATAGCGCGAGTGATAAATTGCACAAAACAGTGTGACGCGCAAAATTACGCGATCGTGAACAGCACAAAACAGTGCGACGCACAAAATAGCGCTAGTGTCAACTGCACAAAACAGTGCGACGCGCAAAATAGCGCGAGTGATGAACTGCACAAAATAGTGCGACGGCCAAAATAGCGCGAGTGTGAACTGCACAAAATAATGCGACGCGTAAAATAGCGCGAGGGTCAGCTGCACAAAATAGTGTGACGCGCAAAATAGCACGAGCGATAAACTGCACAAAATAGTGCGACGCGCAAAATAGCGCGAGTGTGAACCGCACAAAACAGTGCGACGTGCAAAATAGTGCGAGTGTCAACTGCACAAAACCGTGCGAGGTGCAAGATAGCGCGAGTGATAAACTGCAGAAAATAGTGCGACGCGGAAAATAGCGCGAGTGTGAACTGCACAAAACTGTGCGATGCGCAAAATAGCGCGAGTGTCAACGGCACAAAACAGTGCGAGGCGCAAAATAGCGCGAGTGATAAATTGCACAAAACAGTGCGACGCGCAAAATTACGCGAGCGTGAACAGCACAAAACAGTGCGACTCACAAAATAGCGCTATTGTCAACTGCATAAAACAGTGCGACGCGCAAAATAGCGCGAGTGATAAACTACACAAAACAGTGCGACGCGCAAAATAGCGCGAGTGTGAACTGCACAAAATAGTGCGACGCGCAAAATAGCGCCAGTTTCAACTGCACAAAACCGTGCGAGCGCAAGATAGCGCGAGTGATAAACTGCACAAAACAGTGCGACGCGGAAAATAGGGCGAGTGTGAACTGCACAAAACAGTGGACGCGCAACTTAGCGCGAGTAATAAACTGCACAAAATAGTGCGACGCGCAAAATAGCGTGAGTGTGAACTGCACAAAACAGTGCGACGCGCAAAATATCGTGACGGTGAAATGCACAAAACAGTGCGAGTGTCAACTGCACAAAACTGTGCGACGCATAAAATAGCGCAAGGGTCAACTGCACAAAATAGTGCGACGCGCAAAATAGTGCGAGCGATAAACTGCACAAAATAGTGCAACACGCAAAATAGCGCGAGTGTGAACTGCACAAAACAGTGCGACGTGCAAAATAGCGCGAGTGTCAACTGCACAAAACCGTGCGAGGCGCAAGATAGCGCGAGTGATAAACTGCATAAAACAGTGCGACACGGAAAATAGCGCGAGTGTGAACTGCACAAAACAGTGCGACGTGCAAAATAGCGCGAGTGTCAACTGCCCAAAACCGTACGAGGCGCAAGATAGCGCGAGTGATAAACTGCATAAAACAGGCGACGCGGAAAATAGCGCGAGTGTGAACTGCACAAAACAGTGCGACGTGCAAAATAGCGCGAGTGTCAACTGCACAAAACCGTGCGAGGCGCAAGATAGCGCTTGTGATAAACTGCACAAAACAGTGCGACGCGGAAAATAGGGCGAGTGTGAACTGCACAAAACAGTGCGACGCGCAACTTAGCGCGAGTTATAAACTACAGAAAACAGTGCGACGCGCAAAATAGCGTGAGTGTGAGCTGCACAAAACAGTGCGACGCGCAAAATATCGCGACGGTGAAATGCCCAAAACAGAGCGATGTGCAAAATAGCGTGAGTGTCAACTGCACAAAATAGTGCGACCTGTAAAATAGCGCGAGGGCCAACTGCACAAAATAGTGCGACGCGCAAAATAGTGCGAGCGATAAAACTATACAAAATAGTGCGACGCGCAAAATAGCGCAAGTGTGAACTGCACAAAACAGTGCGACGTGCAAAATAGCGCGAGTGTCAACTACACAAAACCGTGCGAGGCGCAAGATAGCGCGAGTGATAAACTGCATAAAACAGTGCGACGCGGAAAATAGCGCGAGTGTGAACTGCACAAACAGTGCGACGTGCAAAAAGCGCGAGTGTCAACTGCACAAAACCGTGCGAGGCGCGAGATAGCGCGAGTGATAAACTGCATAAAACAGTGCGACGCGCAAAATAGCGCGAGTGTGAACTGCACAAAACAGTGCGACGCGCAAAATAGCGCGAGTGTCAACTGCACAAAACAGTGCGAGGTGCAAAATAGCACGAGTGATAAACTGCACAAAACAGTGCGACGCGCAAAATAGCGCGAGCGTGAACAGCACAAAACAGTGCGACGCGCAAAATAGCGCTAGTGTCAACTGCACAAAACAGTGCGACGCGCAAAATAGCGCGAGTGATAAACTGCACAAAACAGTGCGACGGCCAAAATAGCGCGAGTGTGAACTGCACAAAATAGTGCGACGCGTAAAATAGCGCGAGGGTCAACTGCACAAAATAGTGCGACGCGCAAAATAGCGCGAGCGATAAACTGCACAAAATAGTGCGACGCGCAAAATAGCGTGAGTGTCAACTGCACAAAATAGTGCGACGCGCAAAATAGCGCGAGGGTCAACTGCACAAAACTGTGCGACGCGCAAAATAACTGCGAGTGATAAACTGCACAAAACTGTGCAACGCGCAAAATAGCGCGAGGGTGAACTGTACAAAACAGTGCGACGCGCAAAATAGCGCGAGGGTGAACTTCACAAAACAGTGCGACGCGCAAAATAGCGCGAGTGTCAACTGCACAAAACAGTGCGACGCGGAAAATAGCGCGAGTGTGAACTGCACAAAAGTGCGAAGCAGAAAATTGCGCGAGTGTCAACTGCACAAAACAGTGCGATGCGCAAAATAGAGTGAGCGTTAAACTACACAAAACTGTGCCACGAGCAAAATAGCGTGAGGGCGAACTGCACAAAACAGTGCGACGCGCAAAATAGCGCGAGGGTGAACTTCACAAAACAGTGCGACGCGCAAAATGGCGCGAGTGTCAACTGCACAAAACAGTGCGAGGCGTAAAATACCGCGAGTGTGAACTGTATAAAACAGTGAGACGCGCAAAACAGCGCGATTGTCAACTGCACAAAATAGTGCGAGGCGCAAGATAGCGCGAGTGATAAATTGCACAAAACAGTGCGACGCGGAAAATAGCGCGAGTGTGAACTGCACAAAACAGTGCGACGCGCAAAATAGCGCTAGTGTCAACTGCAAAAAACAGTGCGACGTGCAAAATATCACGAGGTGAACTGCACAAAACAGTGCGACGCGCAAAATTGCGCGAGTGATAAACTGCACAAAACAGTGCGACGCGGAAAATAGCGCGAGTGTGAACTGCACAAAACAGTGCGACGCGCAACATAGCGCGAGTGATAAACTGCACAAAACAGTGCGACGCACAAAATAGCGCGAGTGTGAACTGCACAAAACAGTGCGACGCGCAAAATATCTCGACGGTGAACTGCACAAAACAGTGCGACATGCAAAATAGTGCGAGTGTCAACTCCACAAAACAGTGCGACGCGCAAAGTGGTGCGAGTGATAAACTGCACAAAACAGAGCGACGCGTAAAATAGCGCGAGCGTCAACTGCACAAAACAGTGCGAGGCGCAAAATAGCGCGAGCGATAAACTGCACAAAATAGTGCGACACGCAAAATAGCGCGAGTGTGAACTGCATAAAACAGTGCGACGCGCAATATAGTGCGAGTGATAAACTGCATAAAACAGTGCGACGCGCGAAATAGTGCGAGTGATAAACTGCAAAATAGCGCGAGTGTGAACTGCATAAAACAGTGCGATGCGCAATATGCGAGTGATAAACTGCATCCCGTGCGAGGCGCAAGATAGCGCGAGTGATAAACTACACAAAACAGTGCGACGCGAAAAATAGCGCGAGTGTGAACTGCCAAACAGTGCGACGCGCAAAATAGCGCGAGTGTCAACTGCACAAACAGTGCGAGGCGCAAGATAGCGCGAGTGATAAATTGCACAAAACAGTGCGACGCGGAAATAGCGCGAGTGTGAACTGCACAAACAGTGCGACGCGTAAAATAGCGCTAGTGTCAACTGCAAAAAACAGTGCGACGTGCAAATATCACGAGGTGAACTGCACAAAACAGTGCGACGCGCAAATGCGCGAGGATAAACTGCACAAAACAGTGCGACGCGGAAAAGCGCGAGTGTGAACTGCACAAAACAGTGCGACGCGCAAAATATCTCGACGGTGAACTGCACAAAACAGTGCGACATGCAAATAGCGCGAGTGTCAACTCACAAAACAGTGCGACGCGCAAAGTGGTGCGAGTGATAAACTGCACAAAAGAGCGACGCGTAAAATAGCGCGAGCGTCAACTGCACAAACAGTGCGAGGCGCAAAATGCGCGAGCGATAAACTGCACAAAATAGTGCGACACGCAAAATAGCGCGAGTGTGAACTGCATAAAACAGTGCGACGCGCAATATAGTGCGAGTGATAAACTGCATAAAACAGTGCGACGCGCGAAATAGTGCGAGTGATAAACTGCAAAATAGCGCGAGTGTGAACTGCATAAAACAGTGCGATACGCAATATAGTGCGAGTGATAAACTGCATAAACCGTGCGAGGCGCAAGATAGCGCGAGTGATAAACTACACAAAACAGTGCGACGCGAAAAATAGCGCGAGTGTGAACTGCACAAAACAGTGAGACGCGCAAAACAGCGCGATTGTCAACTGCACAAAATAGTGCGAGGCGCAAGATAGCGCGAGTGATAAATTGCACACAAACAGTGCGACGCGGAAAATAGCGCGAGTGTGAACTGCACAAAACAGTGCGACGCGCAAATAGCGCTAGTGTCAACTGCAAAAACAGTGCGACGTGCAAAATATCCGAGTGAACTGCACAAAACAGTGCGACGCGCAAAATTGCGCGAGTGATAAACTGCACAAAACAGTGCGACGCGGAAAATAGCGCGAGTGTGAACTGCACAAAACAGTGCGACGCGCAACATAGCGCGAGTGATAAACTGCACAAAACGTGCGACGCATAAAATAGCGCGAGTTGAACTGCACAAAACAGGGCACGCGCAAAATATCTCGACGGTGAACTGCACAAAACAGTGCGACATGCAAAATAGCGCGAGTGTCACCTCCACAAAACAGTGCGACGCGCAAAGTGGTGCGAGTGATAAACTGCACAACAGAGCGACGCGTAAATAGCGCGAGCGTCAACTGCACAAAACAGTGCGAGGCGCAAAATAGCGCGAGCGATAACTGCACAAAATAGTGCGACACGCAAATAGCGCGAGTGTGAACTGCATAAAACAGTGCGACGCGCAATAGTGCGAGTGATAACTGCATAAAACAGTGCGACGCGCGAATAGTGCGAGTGAATAACTGCAAAATAGCGAGTGTGAACTGCATAAAACAGTGCGATGCGCAATATAGTGCGAGTGATAAACTGCATAAACCGTGCGAGGCGCAAGATAGCGCGAGTGATACTACACAAACATGCGACGCGAAAAATAGCGAGTGTGAACTGCACAAACAGTGCGACGCGCAAAATAGCGCGAGTGTCAACTGCACAAAACAGTGCGAGGCGCAAAAGCGCGAGTTGATAAACTACAGAAAACAGTGCGACGCGCAAAATACTGCGAGCGTGAACACACAAACAGTGCGACGCAAAATACGCGAGTGATAACTGCACAAAACAGTGCGATGCGCAAAATAGTGCGAGCGTGACACACAAAACAGTGCGACGCGCAAAATAGCGCTAGTGTCAACTGCAAAAAACAATGCGACGTGCAAAATAGCGCGAGTGATAAACTGCACAAAACAGTGCGACGCAAAATAGCGCTAGTGTCAACTGCACAATACAGTGCGACGCGCAAGATAGCGCGAGTGAGAACTGCACAAAAATGCGCCGCAAAATAACGCTAGTGTGAACTGCACAAATAGTGCAACGAGGGTCAACTGCACAAAATAGCACGAGGGTCAACTGCACAAAACAGTGCGAGGCGCAAAATAGCGCGAGCGATAAACTGCACAAAATAGTGTGACGCGCAAAATAGCGCGAGTGTCAACTGCACAAAACAGTGCGACACGTAAAATAGCGCGAGTGATAACTGCACAAACATGCGCGCGCAACATTGCTTTAGTGGTAAACTGCACACAACAGTGCGACGTGGAAAATAGCGCGAGTGTGAACTGCACAAAATAGTGCGACGCGCAAAATATCGAGACGGTGAACTGCACAAAACAGTGCGACGCACAAAATTGCGCGAGTGATAAACTGCACAAAATAGTGCGACGCGAAAAATAGCGCGAGTCTGAACCGCACAAAACAGTGCGACGCGCAAAATTGCACGAGTGATAAACTGCACAAAATAGTGCGACGTGGAAAATAGCGCGAGTGTGAACTGCACAAAACAGCGCGACGCGCAAAATAGCGCAAGTGTCAACTGCAGAAAACTGTGCGACGCGCAAGATAGCGCGAGTGATAAACTGCACAAAATAGTGCGACACGCAACATCGCGCGAGTATTAAACTGCACGAAATAGTGTGACATGCCAAATAGCGCGTTTGTGAACTGCACAAAACAGTGCGACGCGCAAAATAGCGCGAGTGATAAACTGCACAAAACAGTGCGAGGCGCAAAATAGAGCGAGTGATAAACTGCACATAACAGTGTGACGCGCAAAATAGCGCCAGCGTCAACTGCACAAAACAGTGCGAGGCGCAAAATAGCGCGAGTGTCAACTGCACAAAATAGTGCGACGCGCAAGATAGCGCGAGTGATAAACTGCACAAAACAGTGCGACGCGGAAAATAGCGCGAGTGTCAACTGCACAAAATAGTGCGACGCGCAAAATAGCTCGAGTGTCAACTGCACAAAACAGTGCGACGCGCAAAATAGCGCGAGTGATAAACTGCACAAAACAGCACGACGCGCAAAATAGCGCGCGTGATAAACTGCACAAAACAGTGCGACGCGCAAAATAGCGCGAGTGTGAACTGCACAAAACAGTGCGACGCGCAAAATAGCGCGAGTGTCAACTGCACAAAACAGTGCGACGTGAAAAATACCGCGAGGGATAAACTGGACAAAACAGTGCGACGTGAAAAATAGCGCGAGTGTCAACTGCACAAAATAGTGCGACGCGCAAAATAGCGCGATTGTGAACTGCACAAAACAGTGCGATGTGCAAAATAGCGCGAGTGTCAACCGCACAAAACAGTGCAAGGCGCAAGATAGCGTGAGTGATAAACTGCACAAAACAGTGCGACGCGGAAAATAGCGCGAGTGTGAACTGCACAAAACAGTGCGACGGGCAAAATAGAGCGAGTGTCAACTGCACAAAACAGTGCGAGGCGCAAAATAGCGCGAGTGATAAACTGCACAAAACAGTGCGACGCGGGAAATAGTGCGAGTGTGAACTGCACAAAACAGTGCGACGCGCAAAATAGCGCGAGTGTCAACTGCACAAAACAGTGCGACGCGGAAAATAGCGCGAGTGTGAACTGCACAAAACAATGCGACGCGCAAAATAGCGCGAGTGTCAACTGCACAAAACAGTGCGACGTGCAAAATACCGCGAGGGATAAACTGGACAAAACAGTGCAACGCGCAAAATAGCGCGAGTGTCAACTGCACAAAACAGTGCGAGGCGCAAAATAGCGCGAGCGATAAACTGCACAAAACAGTGCGACGCACAAAATAGCGCGAGTGTGAACTGCACAAAACAGTGCGATGTGCAAAATAGCGCGAGTTTCAACCGCCCAAAACAGTGCGAGGCGCAAGATAGCGCGAGTGATAAACTGCGCAAAACAGTGTGACGCGGAAAATAGCGCGAGTGTGAATTGCACAAAACAGTGCGACGGGCAAAATAGCGCGAGTGTCAACTGCACAAAACAGTGCGACGCGCAAAATAGCGCGAGTGATAAACTGCACAAAACAGTGCGACGCGCAAAATAGCGCGAGCGTGAACTGCACAAAACAGTGCGACGCGCAAAATAGCGCGAGTGACAAACTGCACAAAACAGTGCGACGGCCAAAATAGCGCGAGTGTGAGCTGCACAAAATAGTGCGACGGGCAAAATACCGCGAGGGTCAACTGCACAAAACAGTGCGAGGCGCAAAATAGCGCGAGCGATAAACTGCGCAAAACAGTGCGACGCGCAAAATAGCGCGAGTGTCAACTGCACAAAATAGTGCGACGCGCAAAATAGCGCGAGTGTAAACTGCACAAAACAGTGCGACGCGCAAAATAGGGCGAGTGATAAACTGCACAAAACTGTGCCACGCGCAAAATAGCGCGAGGGTGAACTGCACAAAACAGTGCGACGCGCAAAATGGCGCGAGGGTGAACTTCACAAAACAGTGCGGCGCGCAAAATAGCGGGAGTGTCAACTGCACAAAACAGTGCGAGGCGCAAAATTGCGCGAGTGTGAACTGCACAAAATAGTGCGACGCGCAAGATAGCGCGAGTGATAAACTGGACAAAACAGTGCGACGCGGAAAATGGCGCGAGTGTCAACTGCACAAAACAATGCGACGCGCAAAATATCGCGAGGGTGAACTGCACAAAATAGTGCGACGCGCAAGATAGCGCGAGTGATAAACTGCACAAAATAGTGCGACGCGCAACATAGCGCGAGTGATAAAGTGCACAAAACAGTGCGACGCGCAACATAGCGCGAGTGATAAATTGCACAAAACAGTGCGACGCGGAAAATAGCACGAGTGTCAACTACACAAAACAGTGGGACGCGCAAAATAGCGCGAGTGTGAACTGCACAAAACAGCACGACGCGCAAAATAACGCGCGTGATAAATTGCACAAAAAAGTGCGATGCGCAAAATAGCACGAGTGTGAACTGCACAAAACAGTGCAACGCGCAAAATAGCGCGAGTGTCAACTGCACAAAACAGTGCGAGGCGCAAAATAGCGCGGGGGATAAACTGCACAAAACAGTGCGACGTGGAAAATAGCGCGAGTGTGAACTGCACAAAACAATGCGACGCGCAAAATAGCGCGAGTGTCAACTGCACAAAACAGTGCGAGGCACAAGACAGCGCGAGTGATAAACTACACAAAATAGTGTGATGCGGAAAATAACGTGAGTGTGAACTGCACAAAACAGTGCGACGAGCAAAATAGCGCGTGTGTCAACTGCACAAAACAGTGCGACGCGCAAAATATCGCGACGGTGAACTGCACAAAACAGTGCGACGCGAAAAATAGCGCGAGCGTGAACTGCACAAAACAGTGCGACGCGCAAAATAGCGCGAGTGATAAACTGCACAAAACAGTGCGACGCGCAAAATAGCGCGAGTGATAAAGTGCACAAAACAGTGCGACGGCCAAAATAGCGCGAGTGTGAACTGCACAAAATAGTGCGACGGGCAAAATACCGCGAGGGTCAACTGCAAAAAACAGTGCGAGGGGCAAAATAGCGCGAGCGATAAACTGCGCAAAACAGTGCGACGCGCAAAATAGCGCGAGTGTCAACTGCACAAAACAGTGCGACGCGCAAAATAGCGCGAGTGTCAACTGCATAAAATAGTGCGACGCGCAAAATAGCGCGAGGGTGAACTGCACAAAACAGTGCGAGGCGCAAAATAGCGCGAGGGTGAACTTCACAAAACTGTGCGGCGCGCAAAATAGCGCCAGTGTCAACTGCAGAAAACAGTGCGACGCGCAAAATTGCTCGAGTGTGAACTGCACAAAACAGTGCGACGCGCAAAATAGCGCGAGTGTCAACTACACAAAACAGTGCGAGGCGCAAGATAGCGCGAGTGATTAACTGCACAAAACAGTGCGACGCGCAACATAGCGCGAGTGATAAACTACACAAAACAGTGCGACGCGGAAAATAGGGCGAGTGTCAACTGCACAAAACAGTGCGACGCGCAAAATAGCGAGAGTGTCAATAGCACAAAACAGCACGACGCGCAAAATAACGCGCGTTATAAACGGCACAAAACAGTGCGACGTGCAAAATAGCGCGAGTGTCAACTGCACAAAACAGTGCGATGTGCAAAATTGCGCGAGTGATAAACTGCACAAAACAGTGCGACGCGGAAAATAGCGCGAGTGTGAACTGCACCAAACAGTGCGACGCGCAAAATAGCGCGAGTGATAAACTGCACAAAACAGTGCGACGCGCAAAATTGCGCGAGTGATAAACTGCACAAAACTGTGCGACGCGGAAAATAGCGCGAGTGTGAACTGCACAAAACAGTGCGACGCGCAAAATAGCGCGAGTGATAAACTGCACAAAACAGTGCGACGCGCAAAATAGCGCGAGTGTGAACTGCACAAAACAGTGCGACGCGTAAAATATCGAGACGGTGAACTGCACAAAACAATGCGACGCGCAAAATTGCGCGAGTGTCAACTGCACAAAACAGCGCGACGCGCAAGAAAGTGCAAGTGATAAACTGCACAAAACAGTGCGACGCGCAACATAGCGCGAGTGATAAACTGCACAAAACAGAGTGACACGAAAAATAGCGCGCTTGTGAACTGCACAAAACGGTGCGATGCGCAAAATAGCGCGAGTGATAAACCACACAAAACAGTGCGACGCGCAAAATAGCGCGAGTATCAACTGCACAAAACAGTGCGAGGCGCAAAATAGCGCGAGTGATAAACTGCACAAAACAGTGCGACGCGCAAAATAGCCCGAGTGTCAACTGCACAAAACGGTGCTACGCGCAAAATAGCGCGAGTGTCACCTGCACAAAACAGTGCGACGCGTAAAATAGCGCGAGTGATAAACTACACAAAACTGTGCGACGCGCAAAATAGCGCGAGTGTGAACTGCACAAAACGGTGCGAGGCGAAAAATTGTGCGAGTGATAAACTGCACAAAACAGTGCGACGCGCAAAATAGGGCGAGTGATAAACTGCACAAAACAGTGCGATCCGCAAAATAGCGCGAGTGATAAACTGCACAAAACGTGTGACACGCAACGTAGCGCGAGTGTTAAACTGCAAAAAACAGTGCGATGCGCAAAATAGCGCGAGTGATAAACTGCACAAAATAGTGCGACGCGCAAAATAGCGCGAGTGTCAACTGCACAAAACAGTGCGACGTGGAAAATAGCGCGAGTGTCAACTGCACAAAACAGTGCGACGCGCAAAATAGCGCGAGGGTGAACTTCACAAAATAGTGTGACACGCAAAATCGCGTGAGTGTTAAACTGCAAAAAACAGTGCGATGCGCAAAATAGCGCGAGTGATAAACTGCACAAATCAGTGCGACGTGCAAAATAGCGCCAGTGTAAACTACACAAAACAGTGCGAGGCGCAAAATTGCGCGAGTGTGAACTACACAAAACAGTGCGACGTGCAAAATAGCGCGAGTGTCAACTGCACAAAACAGTGCGGGGCGCAAAATAGCGCGAGTGTCAACTGCACAAAACATTGCGAGGCGCAAGATAGCTCGAGTGATAAACTGCACAAAACAGTGCGACGCGAAAAATAGCGCGAGTGTGAACTGCACAAAACAGTGTGACGCGCAAAATAGCGCGAGTGTCAACTGCACAAAACAGTGCGACGCGCAAAATAGGGCGAGTGTCAACTGCACAAAACAGTGCGAGGCGCAAAATAGCGCGAGTGTCAACTGCACAAAATAGTGCGACGCGCAAAATAGCGCGAGTGATAAACTGCACAAAACTGTGCGACGCGCAAAATAGCGCGAGTGATAAACTGCACAAAACTGTGCCACGCGCAAAATAGTGCAAGGGTGAACTGCACAAAACAGTGCGACGCGCAAAATAGGGCGAGTGTCAACTGCACAAAATAGTGTGAGGCACAAAATAGCGCGAGGGATAAATTGCACACAACAGTGCGACGCGGAAAATAGCGCGAGTGTGAACTGTACAAAACAGTGCGACGCGCAAAATAGCGCGAGTGTCAACTGCACAAAACAGTGCGAAGCGCAAAATAGCGCGAGTGATAAACTGCACAACACAATGCGACGCGCAAAATAGCGCCAGTGATAAACTGCCCAAAACAGTGCGACGTGAAAAATAGCGCGAGTGTCAACTGCACAAAACAGTGCGACGCGCAAAATAGCACGAGTGATAAACTGCACAAAACAGTACGACGCGCAAAATAGTGCGGGTGTCAACTGCACAAAACAGTGCGAGGCGCAAAATAGCTCGAGTGATAAACTGCATGAAACAGTGCGGCGCGCAAAATAGCGCAAGTGTCAACTGCACAAAACAGTGCGAGGCGCAAAATTGCGCGAGCGATAAACTGTACAAAACAGTGCGACGCGCAAAATAGCGCGAGTGTGAACTGAACAAAACAGTGCGACGCGCAAAATAGCGCGAGTGTCAACTGCACAAAACAGTGTGAGGCGCAAGATAGCACGAGTGATAAACTGCACAAAACAGTGCGACGCGAAAAATAGCGCGAGTACGAAATGCACAAAACAGTGTGACGCGCAAAATAGCGCGAGTGTCAACTGCACAAAACAGTGCGAGGCGCAAAATAGCGCGAGTGATAAACTGCACAAAATAGTGCGACGAGCAAAATAGCGCGAGCGTGAACTGCACAAAACAGTGCGAGTGCAAAATGGCGCGAGTGTCAACTGCACAAAACAGTGCGACGCGCAAAATAGCACAAGTGATAAACTGCACAAAACTGTGCAACGCGCAAAATAGCGCGAGGGTGAACTGCACAAAATAGTGCGACGCGCGAAATAGCGCGAGTGTCAACTGCACAAAACAGTAGGAGGCGCAAAATAGCGCGAGTGTGAACTGCAAAAAACTGTGCGACGCACAAAATAGCGCGAGTGTCAACTGCACAAAATAGTGCGAGGCGCAAAATAACGAGAGTGATAAACTGCACAAAACATTGCGACCCGCAAAATAGCGCGAGTGTCAAGCTGCAAAAAACAGTGCGATGCGGAAAATAGCGCGAGTGATAAACTGCACAAAACAGTGCGACGCACAAAATAGCGCGAGTGTCAAACTGCAAAAAACAGTGCGATTCGCAAAATAGCGCGAGTGATAAACTGCACAAAATAGTGCGACGCGAAAAATAGCGCGAGTGTCAACTGTACAAAACAGGGCGACGCGCAAAATAGCGCGAGTGATAAACTCCACAAAACACTGCGACGTGCAAAATAGCGCCAGTGTAAACGGCACAAAACAGTGCGACGCGCAAAATAGCGCGAGTGTCAACTACAAAAACTAGTGCGAGGCGCAAAATAGCGCGAGTGATAAACTGCACCAAACAGTGCGACGCGCAAAATAGCGCGAGTGTCAACTGCACAAAACAATGCGACGCGCAAAATAGTGCGAGTGTCAACTGCACAAAACAGTGCGAGGCGCAAAATAGCGCGAGTGATAAACTGCACAAAACAGTGCGACTTGGAAAATAGCGCGAGTGTGAACTGCACAAAACAGTGCGACGTGCAAAATAGCGCGAGTGTCAACTGCACAAAATAGTGCGACGTGCAAAATAGCGCGAGTGATAAACTGCACAAAACTGTGCGACGCGCAAAATAGCGCGAGTGATAAACTGCACAAAACTGTGCCACGCGCAAAATAGCGCGAGGGTGAACTACACAAAACAGTGCGACGCGCGAAATAGCACGAGTGTCAACTGCACAAAATAGTGTGAGGCGCAAAATAGCGCGAGGGATAAATTGCACACAACAGTGCGACGCGGAAAATAGCGCGAGTGTGAACTGCACAAAACTGTGTGACGCGCAAAATAGCGCGATTGTCAACAGCACAAAAGAATGCGAGGCACAAAATAGCGCGAGTGATAAAGTGCACAAAACAATGCAACGCGCAAAATAGCGCGAGTGTCAACTGCACAAAACAGTGCGACGCGCAAAATAGCATCAGTGATAAACTGCACAAAACAGTGCGACGCGCAAAATAGCGCCGGTGTCAACTGCACAAAACAGTGCGAGGCGCAAAATAGAGCGAGTGATAAACTGCACAAAACAGTGCGAGGCGCAAAATAGCTTGATCGATAAACTGCACAAAACAGTGCGACGCGGAAAATAGCGCGAGTGTGAATTGCATAAAACAGTGCGACGCGCAAAATAGCGCGAGTGTCACTGCACAAAACAGTGCGACGCGAAAAATAATGCGAGTGTGAACTGCACAAAAGAATGCGGCGCGCAAAATAGCGCGAGTGTCAACTGCACAAAACTGTGCGAGGCGCAAGATAGTGCGAGTAATAAACTGTACAAAACAGTGCGACGCGGAAAATAGCGCGAGTCTGAACTGCACAAAACAATGCCATGCGCAAAATAGCGCGAGTGTAAACTGGACAAAACAGTGCCACGCGCCAAATTGCGCGAGTGTCAACTGCACAAAACAGTGCGAGGCGCAAAATAGCGCGAGTGATAAACTACACAAAACAGTGCGACACGAAAAATAGCGCCAGCGTGAACTGCACAAAACAGTGCGACGCACAAAACAGCGCGAGTGGCAACTGCACAAAACAGTGCGAGGCACAAAATACCGCGCGTGATAAACTGCACAAAACAGTGCGACGCGCAAAATAGTGCGAGTGTCAACTGCACAAAACAGTGCGACGTGCAAAATAGCGCGAGTGATAAACTGCACAAAACAGTACGACACGCAAAATAGCGCGAGTGTGAACTGCACAAAATAGTGCGACGCACAAAATAGCGCGAGGGTCAACTGTACAAAATAGTGCGAGGCGCAAAATAGCGCGAGCAATAAACTACACAAAATAGTGCGACGCGCAAAATAGCGTGAGTGTGAGCTGCACAAAACAGTGCGACGCGCAAAATAGCGCGAGTGTCAACTGCACAAAATAATGCGACGCGCAAAATAGCGCGAGTGATAAACAGCACAAAACAGTGCGACGCGCAAAATAGCGCGAGGGTGAACTGCACAAAACAGTGCGACGCGCAAAATAGGGCGAGCGTGAACTGCACAAAACAGTGCGACGCGTAAAATAGCGCCGGTGTCAGCTGCACAAAACAGAGCGAGGCGCAAAATAGCACGAGCGCTAAACTGCACAAAACTGTGCGACGCGCAAAACAGCACGAGTGTGAACTGCATAAAACAGTGCGACGCGCAAAAATACCACGAGTGTCAACTGCACAAAACAGTGCGAGGCGCAAGATAATGAGAGCAATAAACTGCACAAAACAGTGCGACGCGGAAAATTGCGCGAGTGTGAACTGCACAAAACAGTGCCACGCGTAAAATAGCGCGAGTGTCAACTGCAAAAAAACAGTGCGATGCGCAAAATAGCGCGAGTGATAAACTACACAAAATAGTGCGACTTGGAAAGTAGCGCGAGTGTGAACTGCACAAAACAGTGCGACGCACAAAATAGGGCGAGTGTCAACTGCACAAAACAGTGCGAGGCGCAAAATAGCGCGAGTGTCAACTGCAGAAAACAGTGCGACGCGCAAAACAGGGCGAGTGATAAACTGCAGAAAACAGTGCGACGCGCAAAATAGCGCGAGTGTCAACTGCACAAAACAGTGCGAGGCGCAAGATAGCGCGAGTGATAAACTGCAGATAACAGTGCGACGCGCAAAATAGCGCGAGTGTCAACCGTACAAAACAGTGCGAGGCGCAAAATAGCGCGAGTGATAAACAGCACAAAACAGTGCGACGCGCAAAATAGCGCGAGTGTCAACTGCACAAAACAGTGCGAGACGCAAAAATACCGCGAGTGTCAACTGCACAAAACAGTGCGAGGCGCAAGATAGTGCGAGTAATAAACTGCAGAAAACAGTGCGACGCGGAAAATAGCGCGAGTGTGAACTGCACAAAACAGTGCGATGCGGAAAATAGCGCGAGTGTGAACTGGACAAAACAGTGCGACGCGGAAAGTACCGCGAGTGTGAACTGCACAAAACAGTGCGTCGCAGAAAATAGCGCCAGTGTCAACTGCACAAAACAGTGCGAGGCGCAAAATAGCGCGAGTGAAAAACTGCACAAAACAGTGCGACGCGCAAAATAGCGCAAGTGTCAACTGCACAAAACAGTGCGACGCGCAAAATAGCGCGAGTGATAAACTGCTCAAAACAGTGCGACGCGCAAAATAGTGCGAGTGTCAACTGCACAAAACAGTGCGACGTGCAAAATAGCGCGTGTGTCAACTGCACAAAACAGTGCGAGACGCAAAATAGCGCGAGTGATAAACTGCACAAAATAGTGCGACGGCCAAAATAGCGCGAGTGTGAACTCAACAAAATAGTGCGACGCGCAAAATAGCGCGAGGGTCAACTGCACAAAACAGTGCGAGGCGCAAAACAGCGCGAGCGATAAACTGCACAAAATAGTGCGACGCGCAAAATAGCGAGTGTGAACTGCACAAAACTGTGCGACGCGCAAAATAGCGCGAGTGTCAACTGCACAAAATAGTGCGACGCGCAAAATAGACCGAGTGATAAACTGCACAAAACAGTGCGATGCGCAAAATAGCACGAGCGTTAACTGCACAAAACAGTGTGACGCGCAAAATAGCGCGAGGGTGAACTGCACAAAACGGTGCGACGTGCAAAATAGCGCCAGCGTCAACTGCACAAAACAGTGCGAGGCGCAAAATAGCGCGAGCGACAAACTGCACAAAACTGTGCGACGTGCAAAATAGCACGAGTGTGAACTGCACAAAACAGTGCGACGCGCAAAAATACCGCAAGTGTCAACTGCACAAAACAGTGCGAGGCGCAAGATAGTGCGAGTAATAAACTGCACAAAACAGTGCGACGCGGAAAATAGCGCGAGTGTGAACTGCACAAAACAGTGCGACGCGCAAAATAGCGCGAGTGTGAACTGGACAAAACAGTGCGACGCGCAAAATAGCGCGAGTGTGAACTGCACAAAACAGTGCGTCGCAGAAAATAGCGCCAGTGTCAACTGCACAAAACAGTGCGAGGCGCAAAATAGCGCGAGTGAAAAACTGCACAAAACAGTGCGACGCGCAAAATAACGGAAGTGTCAACTGTACAAAACAGTGCGACGCGCAAAATAGCGCGAGTGATAAACTGTTCAAAACAGTGCGACGCGCAAAATAGCGCGAGTGTCAACTGCACAAAACAGTGCGAGACGCAAAATAGCGCGCGTGATAAACTGCACAAAATAGCGCGACGGCCAAAATAGTGCGAGTGTGAACTCAACAAAATAGTGCGACGCGCAAAATAGCGCGAGGGTCAACTGCACAAAACAGTGCGAGGCGCAAAATAGCGCGAGCGATAAACTGCACAAAATAGTGCGACGCGTAAAATAGGGCGAGTGTGAACTGCACAAAACAGTGCGACGCGCAAAATAGACCGAGTGATAAACTGCACAAAACAGTGCGACGCGCAAAATAGCGCGAGGGTGAACTGCACAAAACGGTGTGACGCGCAAAATAGCGCCAGTGTCAACTGCAGAAAACAGTGCGAGGCCAAAATAGCGCGAGCGATAAACTGCACAAAACTGTGCGACGCGCAAAATAGCACGAGTGTGAACTGCACAAAATAGTGTGACGCGCAAAAATACCGCGTGTGTCAACTGCACAAAACAGTACGACGCGGAAAATAGCGCGAGTGTGAACTGCACAAAACAGTGCGATGCGGAAAATAGCGCGAGTGTCAACTGCACAAAACAATGCGACGCGCAAAATTGCGCGAGTGTCAACTGCACAAAATAGCGCGAGTGTAACTGCACAAAACTGTGCGACGTGCAAAATAGCGCGAGGGTCAACTGCACAAAAAGTACGACGCATAAAATAGCGCGAGTGTCAACTGCACAAAACAATGCGAGGCACAAAATAGCGCGAGTGATAAACTGCACAAAACAGTGCGACGCGCAAAATAGCGCGAGTGATGAACTGCACAAAACAGTGCGACGCGGAAAATTGAGCGAGTGTCAACTGCACAAAACAGTGCGACGCGCAAAATAGCGCGAGTGTCAACTGCACAAAACAGTGGGAGATGCAAAATAGCGCGAGTGATAAACTGCACAAAACAGTGCGACGCGCAAAATAGCGCGAGTGATAAACTGCACAAAACTGTGCGACGGGCAAAATAGCACGCGTGTGAACTGCACAAAACAGTGCGACGCGCAAAAATACCGCGTGTGTCAACTGCACAAAACAGTGCGAGGCGCAAGATAGTGCGAGTAATAAACTGCACAAAACCGTGCAACGTGGAAAATACCGCGAGTGTGAACTGCACAAAACAGTGCGATGCGGAAAATAGCGCGAGTGTGAACGGGACAAAATAGTGCGACGCGCAAAATTGCGCGAGTGTCAACTGCACAAAACAGTGCGAGACGCAAAATAGTGCGACTTGGAAAATAGCGCGAGTGTGAACTGCACAAAACAGTACGACGCATAAAATAGCGCGAGTGTCAACTGCACAAAACAATGCGAGGCACAAAATAGCGCGAGTGATAAACTGCACAAAACAGTGCGACGCGCAAAATAGCGCGAGTGATAAACTGCACAAAACAGTGCGACGCGGAAAATTGAGCGAGTGTCAACTGCACAAAATAGTGCGACGCGCAAAAAGCGCGAGTGTCACTGCACAAAACAGTGCGACGCGCAAAATAGACCGAGTGATAAACTGCACAAAACAATGCGACGCGCAAAATAGCGCGAGTGATAAACTGCACAAAACTGTGCGACGGGCAAAATAGCACGCGTGTGAACTGCACAAAACAGTGCGACGCGCAAAAATACCGCGTGTGTCAACTGCACAAAACAGTGCGAGGCGCAAGATAGTGCGAGTAATAAACTGCACAAAACCGTGCAACGCGGAAAATACCGCGAGTGTGAACTGCACAAAACAGTGCGATGCGGAAAATAGCGCGAGTGTGAACGGGACAAAACAGTGCGACGCGCAAAATTGCGCGAGTGTCAACTGCACAAAACAGTGCGAGACGCAAAATAGTGCGACTTGGAAAATAGCGCGAGTGTGAACTGCACAAAACAGTACGACGCATAAAATAGCGCGAGTGTCAACTGCACAAAACAATGCGAGGCACAAAATAGCGCGAGTGATAAACTGCACAAAACAGTGCGACGCGCAAAATAGCGCGAGTGATAAACTGCACAAAACAGTGCGACGCGGAAAATTGAGCGAGTGTCAACTGCACAAAATAGTGCGACGCGCAAAATAGCGCGAGTGTCAACTGCACAAAACAGTGGGAGACGCAAAATAGCGCGAGTGATAAACTGCACAAAACAATGCGACGCGCAAAATAGCGCGAGTGATAAACTGCACAAAACTGTGCGACGCGTAAAATAGCACGCGTGTGAACTGCCCAAAACAGTGCGACGCGCAAAATACCGCGTGTGTCAACTGCACAAAACAGTGCGAGGCCAAGATAGTGCGAGTAATAAACTGCACAAAACCGTGCAACGGGAAAATACCGCAAGTGTGAACTGCACAAAACAGTGCCACGTGCAAAATAGCGCGAGTGTGACTGGACAGAACAGTGGGGCGCGCAAATTAGCGCCAGTGTGAACTGCACAAAATAGTGCGAGGCGCAAAATAGCGCGAGTGATAAACTACACAAAATAGTGCGACGAGCAAAATAGCGCGAGTGTGAACTGCACAAAATAGTGCAACGCACAAAATAGCGCGAGTGTCAACTGCACAAAATAGTGCGAGGCGCAAAATAGCGCAAGTGATAAACTGCACAAAACAGTGCGACGCGCAAAATAGCGCGAGTGTCAACTGCACAAAACAGTGCGAGACGCAAAATAGCGCGAGTGATAAACTGCACAAAACAGTGCGACGGCCAAAATAGCGCGAGTGTGAACTGCACAAAATAGTGCGACGCGCAAAATAGCGCGAGTGTCAACTGCACAAAACAGTGCGAGGCGCAAAATAGCGCGAGTGATAAACTGCACAAAATAGTGCGACGCGCAAAATAGCGCGAGTGTGAACTGCACAAAACAGTGTGACGCGCAAAATAGCGCGAGTGTCAACTGCACAAAACAGTGCGACGCGCAAAATAGCGCGAGTGATAAACTGCACAAAACTGTGCGACGCGTAAAATAGCACGCGTGTGAACTGCCCAAAACAGTGCGACGCGCAAAAATACCGCGTGTGTCAACTGCACAAAACAGTGCGAGGCGCAAGATAGTGCGAGTAATAAACTGCACAAAACCGTGCAACGCGGAAAATACCGCAAGTGTGAACTGCACAAAACAGTGCCACGTGCAAAATAGCGCGAGTGTGAACTGGACAAAACAGTGCGACGCGGAAAATAGCGCGAGTGTGAACTGCACAAAACAGTGCGAGGCGCAAAATAGCGCGAGTGATAAACTACACAAAATAGTGCGACGCGGAAAATAGCGCGAGTGTGAACCGCACAAAATAGTGCGATGCACAAAATAGCGCGAGTGTCAACTGCACAAAACAGCGCGAGGCGCAAAATAGCGCAGGTGATAAACTGCACAAAACAGTGCGACGCGCAAAATAGCGCGAGTGTCAACTGCACAAAACAGTGCGAGACGCAAAATAGCGCGAGGGATAAACTGCACAAAACAGTGCGACGGCCAAAATAGCGCGAGTGTGAACTGCACAAAATAGTGCGACGCGCAAAATAGCGCAAGGGCCAACTGCACAAAACAGTGCGAGGCGCAAAATAGCGCGAGCGATAAACTGCACAAAATAGTGCGACGCGCAAAATAGCGCGAGTGTGAACTGCACAAAACAGTGTGACGCGCAAAATAGCGCGAGTGTCAACTGCACAAAACAGTGCGACGCGCAAAATAGACCGAGTGATAAACTGCACAAAACAGTGCGAGGCCCAAAATAGGGTGAGGGTGAACTGCACAAAACAGTGCGACGCGCAAAATAGCGCGAGGGTGAGCTGCAAAAAACAGTGCGACGCGCAAAATAGCGCCAGTGTCAACTGCACAAAACAGTGCGAGGCGCAAAATAGCGCGAGCGATAAACTGCACAAAACTGTGCGACGAGCAAAATATCACGACTGTGAACTGCACAAAACAGTGCGACGCACAAAAATACCGCGAGTGTCAACTGCACAAAATAGTGCGACGCGCAAGATAGTGCGAGTAATAAACTGCACAAAACAGTGCGATGCGGAAAATAGCGCGAGTGTGAACTGCACAAAACAGTGCGAGACGCAAAATTGCGCGAGTGTCAACTGCACAAAACAGTGCGAGGCGCAAAATAGCGCAAGCGATAAACTGCACAAAACTGTGCGACGCACAAAATAGCACGAGTGTGAACTGCACAAAATGGTGCGACGCGTAAAAATACCGCGAGTGTCAACTGCATAAAACAGTGCAACGTGCAAGATAGTGCGAGCAATAAACTGTACAAACCAGCGCGACGCGGAAAATATCACAAGTGTGAACTGCACAAAATAGTGCGACGCGCAAAATAGCGCGAGTGTCAACTGCACAAAACAGTGCTAGGAGCAAAATAGCGCGAGTGATAAACTACACAAAATAGTGCGACTTGGAAAAGAGCGCGAGTGTGAACTGCACAAAACAGTGCGAGGCGCAAAATAGCGCGAGTGATAAACTGCACAAAATAGTGCGACGCGCAAAATAGCGCGAGTGATAAACTGCACAAAACAGTGCGACGCGCAAAATAGAGCAAGTGTCAACTGCACAAAACAGTGCGACGCGCAAAATAGCGCGATTGTTAACTGCACAAAACAGTGCGAGACGCAAAATAGCGCGAGTGATAAACTGCACAAAACAGTGCGACGCGCAAAATAGCGCGAGTGATAAACTGCACAAAACAGTGCGACGGCCAAAATAGCGCGAGGGTGAACTGCACAAAACAGTGCAACGCGCAAAATAGCGCGACGGTGAACTGCACAAAACTGTGCGACGCGCAAAATAGCGCCGGTGTTAACTGTACAAAACAGTGCGTGGCGCAAAATAGCACGAGTGTGAACTGCACAAAACAGTGCGACGCGCAAGATAGTGCGAGTAATAAACTGCACAAAATAGTGCGACGCGGAAAATAGCGCGAGTGTGAACTGCACAAAACAGTGCCACGCGCAAAGTATAGCGAGTGTGAACTGGACAAAACAGTGCCACGCGCCAAATTGTGCGAGTGTCAACTGCACAAAACAGTGCGAGGCGCAAAATAGCGCGAGTCATAAACTACACAAAGCAGTACGACGCGAAAAATAGCGCCAGTGTGAACTGCACAAAACAGTGCGACGCACAAAATAACGCGAGTGTCAACTGCACAAAACAGTGCGAGGCGCAAAATAGCGCGGGTGATAAACTGCACAAAACAGTGCGACGGCCAAAATAGCGAGAGTGTGAACTGCACAAAATAGTGCGACGCGCAAAATAGTGCGAGGGTCAACAGCACAAAACAGTGCGAGGCGCAAAATAGCGCAAGCGATAAACTGCACAAAATAGTGCGACGCGCAAAATAGCGCGAGTGTGAACTGCACAAAACAGAGCGACGCCCAAAATTGCGCGAGTGTCAACTGCACAAAACAGTGTGAGGCGCAAAATAGCGCGAGCGATAAACTGCACAAAACTGTGCGACGCGCAAAATAGCACGAGTGTGAACTGCACAAAATGGTGCGACGCGCAAAAATACCGCGAGTGTCAACTGCATAAAACAGTGCGACGTGCAAGATAGTGCGAGTATTAAACTGCACAAAACAGCGCGACGCGGAAAATAGCGCGAGTGTGAACTGCACAAAACAATGCGACGCGCAAAATTGCGCGAGTGTCAACTGCACAAAACAGTGCGAGGAGCAAAATAGCGCGAGTGATAAACTACACAAAACAGTGCGACTTGGAAAATAGCGCGAGTGTGAACTGCACAAAACAGTGCGAGGCGCAAAATAGCGCGAGTGATAAACTGCACAAAATAGTGCGACGCGCAAAATAGCGCAAGTGTCAACTGCACAAAACAGTGCGACGCGCAAAATAGCGCGAGTGATAAACTGCACAAAACAGTGCGACGCAAAATAGAGCGAGTGTCAACTGCACAAAACAGTGCGACGCGCAAAATAGCGCAAGTGTTAACTGCACAAAACAGTGCGACGCGCAAAATAGCGCGAGTGATAAACTGCACCAAACAGTGCGACAGCCAAAATAGCGCGAGGGTGAACTGCACAAAACAGTGCGACGCGCAAAATAGCGTAGGTGTCAGTTGCACAAAACAGAGCGAGGCGCAAAATAGCGCGAGCGATAAACTGCATAAAACTGTGCGACGCGCAAAATAGCGCCAGTGTGAACTGCACAAAACAGTGCGACGCACAAAATAACGCGAGTGTCAACTGCACAAAACAGTGCGAGGCGCAAGATAGTGCAAGTAATAAACTTCACAAAACAGTGCCACGCGCAAAATAGCGCGATTGTGAACTGGATAAAACAGTGCCACGCGCCAAATTGCGCGAGTGTCAACTGCACAAAACAGTGCGAGGCGCAAAATAGCACGAGTCATAAACTACACAAAATAGTACGACGCGAAAAATAGCGCCAGTGTGAACTGCACAAAACAGTGCGACGCACAAAATAGCGCGAGTGTCAACTGCACAAAACAGTGCGAGGCGCAAAATAGCGCGGGTGATAAACTGCACAAAACAGTGCGACGCGCAAAATAGCGCGAGTGTCAACTACACAAAACAGTGCGACGTGCAAAATAGCGCGAGTGATAAACTGCACAAAACAGTGCGACGCGCAAAATAGCGCGAGTGTCAACTGCACAAAACAGTGCGAGGCGCAAAATAGCGCGAGTGATAACTGCAAAAAATAGTGCGACGCACAAAATAGCGCAAGTGTCAACTGCGCAAAACAGTCCGACGCGCAAAATAGCGCTAGTGATAAACTGCACAAAACAGTGCAACGTGCAAAATAGCGCGAGTGTCAACTGCACAAAACAGTGCGACGCGCAAAATAGCGCGAGTGTCAACTGCACAAAACAGTGCGATGCGCAAATAGCGAGTGTGAACTGGACAAAACAGTGCGAGATGCAAAATAGCGCGACGGTCAACTGCACAAAATAGTGCGAGGCAAAATAGCGCGACCGATAAACTGCACAAAAGTGCGACGCGCAAAATAGCGTGAGTGTCAACTGCACAAAACAGTGCGACGTGCAAAATACCGCGAGTGATAAACTGTACAAAACAGTGCGACGCGCCAAAATAGCGCGAGTGTGAACTGCACAAAATAGTGCGACGCGCAAAATAGTGCGAGGGTCACCTGCACAAAACAGTGCGAGGCGCAAAATAACGGAAGCGATAAACTGCACAAAATAGTGCGACGCGCAAAATAGCGCGAGTCTGAACGGCACAAAACAGTGCGACGCGCAAAACAGCGCGAGTGTCAACTGCACAAAACAGTGCGACGCGCAAAATAGCGCGAGCGATAAACAGCACAAAACAGTGCGACGCGCAAAATAGCGCGAGGCTGAACTGTACAAAACAGTGCGACGCGCAAAATAGCGCGAGAGTGAACTGCACAAAACAGTGCGACGCGCAAAATAGCGCCGGTGTCAGCTGCACAAAACAATGCGAGGTGCAAAATAGCACTAGCGATAAACTACACAAAACTGTGTGACGCGCAAAATAGCACGAGTGTGAACTGCACAAAATAGTGCGACGTGCAAAATAGCGCGAGTGGTAAACTGCACAAAACAGTGCGACGCGCAAAATAGCACGAGTGTCAACTGCACAAAACAGTGCGACCCGCAAAATAGCGTGAGTGATAAACTGCACAAAACAGTGCGACGGCCAAAATAGCGCGAGTGTGAACTGCACAAAATAGTGCGACGCGCAAAATAGTGCGAGGGTCAACTGCACAAAACAGTGCGATGCGCAAAATAGCGCGAGTGTGAACTGGACAAAACAGTGCGAGATGCAAAATAGCGCGACGGTCAACTGCACAAAATAGTGCGAGGCGCAAAATAGCGCGACCGATAAACTGCACAAAACAGTGCGACGCGCAAAATAGCGTGAGTGTCAACTGCACAAAACAGTGCGACGTGCAAAATACCGCGAGTGATAAACTGTACAAAACAGTGCGACGCGCAAAATAGCGCGAGTGTCAACTGCACAAAACAGTGCGACCCGCAAAAATATCGTGAGTGATAAGCTGCACAAACAGTGCGACGGCAAAATAGCGGAGTGTGAACTGGCACAAAATAGTGCGAGCGCAAAATAGTGGAGGGTCACCTGCACAAAACAGTGCGAGGCCGCAAATAACGGAAGCGATAAACTGCACAAAATAGTGCGACGCGCAAAATAGCGCGAGTCTGAACGGCAAAAACAGTGCGACGCGCAAAACAGCGCGAGTGTCAACTGCACAAACAGTGCGACGCGCAAATAGCGCGAGTGATAAACAGCACAAAACAGTGCGACGCGCAAAATAGCGCGAGGGTGAACTGTACAAAACAGTGCGACGCGCAAAATAGCGCGAGAGTGAACTGCACAAAAGTGCGACGCGCAAAATAGCGCCGGTGTCAGCTGCACAAAACAATGCGAGGTGCAAAATAGCGCTAGCGATAAACTGCACAAAACTGTGTGACGCGCAAAATAGCATGAGTGTGAACTGCACAAAACAGTGCGACGCGCAAAAATACCGCGAGTGTCAACTACACAAAATAGTGCAAGGCGCAAGATAGTGCGAGTAATAAACTGCACAAAACAGTGCGACGTGGAAAATAGCGTGAGTGTGAACTGCACAAAACAGTGCCACGCGCAAAATAGCGCGAGTGTGAACTGCACAAAACAGTGCGACGCGCAAAATTGCGCGAGTGTCAACTGCAAAAAACAGTGCGAGGCGCAAAATAGCGCGAGTGATAAACTACACAAAACAGTGCGACTTGGAAAATAGCGCGAGTGTGAACTGCACAAAACAGTGCGACGCACAAAATAGGGCGAGTGTCAACTGCGCAAAACAGTGCGAGGCACAAAATAGCGCGAGTGATAAACTGCACAAAATAGTGCGACGCACAAAATAGCGCAAGTGTCAACTGCACAAAATAGTGCGACGCGCAAAATAGCGCGAGTGATAAACTGCACAAAACAGTGCGACGCGCAAAATAGCGCTTAGATAAACTGGACAAAACAGTGCGACGCGGAAAATAGGGCGAGTGTGAACCGCGCAAAACAGTGCGATGCACAAAATAGCGTGAGTGTCAACTGCACAAAATAGTGCGAGGCACAAAATAGCGCGAGTGTTAAACTGCACAAAACAGTGCGACGTGCAAAATAGCACGAGTGATAAACTGCACAAAACAGTGCGAGGCGTAAAATAGCGCGAGTGTCAACTGCAGAAAACAGTGCGAGGCACAAAATAGCGCAAGTGATAAACTGTAGAAAACAGTGCGACGCGCAAAATAGCGCGAGTGTGAACTGCACAAAACAGTGCGACGCGCAAAATAGCGCGAGGGTGTACTGCACAAAACAGTGCGACGCGCAAAATAGCGCCAGTGTCAACTGCGCAAAACAGTGCGAGGCGCAAAATAGCGCGAGCGATAAACTGCACAAAACTGTGCCACGCGCAAAATACCACGAGTGTGAACTGCACAAAACAGTGCGACGCGCAAAAATACCGCGAGTGTCAACTGCACAAAACAGTGCGAGGCGCAAGATAGTGCGAGTAATAAACTGCACAAAACAGTGCGACACGGAAAATAGCGCGAGTGTCAACTGCACAAAACAGTGCGACACGCAAAATAGCGCGAGTGTGAACTGGACAAAACAGTGCCACGCGCCAAATTGCGCGAGTGTCAACTGCACAAAACAGTGCGAGTCGCAAAATAGCGCGAGTCATAAACTACACAAAACAGTACGACGCGAAAAATAGCGCCAGTGTGAACTGCACAAAACAGTGCAATGCACAAAATAGCGCGAGTGTCAACTGCACAAAACAGTGCGAGGCGCAAAATAGCGCGAGCGATAAACTGCACAAAACTGTGCGACGCGCAAAATAGCACGAGTGTGAGCTGCACAAAATAGTGCGACGCGCAAAAATACCGCGAGTGTCAACTGCATAAAACACTGCGACGTGCAAGATAGTGCGAGTAACAAACTGCACAAAACAGTGCGACGCGGAAAATAGCGCGAGTGTGAACTGCACAAACAGTGCGACGCGCAAAATTGCGCGATTGTCAACTGCACAAAACAGTGCGAGGAGCAAAATAGCACGAGTGATAAACTACACAAAACAGTGCGACTTGGAAAATAGCGCGAGTGTGAACTGCACAAAACAGTGCGAGGCGCAAAATAGCGCGAGTGATAAACTGCACAAAATAGTGCGACGCGCAAAATAGCGCAAGTGTCAAACTGCACAAAACAGTGCGACGCGCAAAATAGCGCGAGTGATAAACTGGACAAAACAGTGCGACGCGCAAAATAGCGCGAGTGTTAACTGCACAAAACAGTGCGAGACGCAAAATAGCGCGAGTGATAAACTGCACAAAACAGTGCGACACGCAAAATAACGCGAGTGATAAACTGCACAAAACAGTGCGACGGCCAAAATAGCGCGAGGGTGAACTGCACAAAACAGTGCGACGCGCAAAATAGCGCCGGTGTTAACTGCACAAAACAGTGCGTGGCGCAAAATAGCGCGAGCGATAAACTGCACAAAACTGTGCGACGCGCAAAATAGCACGAGTGTGAACTGCACAAAACAGTGCGACGCGCAAAAATACCGCCAGTGTCAACTGCACAAAACAGTGCGAGGCGCAAGATAGTGCGAGTAATAAACTGCACAAAACAGTGCGACGCGGAAAATAGCGCGAGTGTGAACTACACAAAACAGTGCACGCGCAAAATAGCGCGAGTGTGAACTGGACAAAAGTGCACGCGCCAAAATTGCGCGGTGTCAACTGCACAAAACAGTGCGAGGCGCAAAATAGCGGAGTCATAAACTACACAAAACAGTACGACGCGCAAAATAGCGCCAGTGTGAACTGCACAAAACAGTGCGACGCACAAAATAGCGCGAGTGTCAACTGCACAAAATAGTGCGAGGCACAAAATAGCGCGGGTGATAAACTGCACAAAACAGTGCGACGCGCAAAATAGCGCGAGTGTCAACTGCACAAAACAGTGCGACGTGCAAAATAGCGCGAGTGATAAACTGCACAAAACAGTGCGACGCGGAAAATAGCATGAGTGTCAACTGCACAAAACAGTGCGACGCGCAAAATTGCGCGAGTGTCAACTGCACAAAACAGTGCGAGGCGCAAAATAGCGCGAGCGATAAACTGCACAAAACTGTGCGACGCGCAAAATAGCACGAGTGTGAACTGCACAAAATGGTGCGACGCGCAAAAATACTGCGAGTGTCAACTGCATAAAACAGTGCGACGTGCAAGATAGTGCGAGTAATAAACTGCACAAAACAGCGCAACGCAGAAAATAGCGCGAGTGTGAACTGCACAAAATAGTGCGACGCGCAAAATTGCGCGAGTGTCGACTGCACAGAACAGTGCGAGGAGCAAAATAGCGCGGGTGATAAACTACACAAAACAGTGCGACTTGGAAAATAGCGCGAGTGTTAACTGCACAAAACAGTGCGAGGCGCAAAATAGCGCGAGTGATAAACTGCAAAAAATAGTGCGACGCACAAAATAGCGCAAGTGTCAACTGCACAAAACAGTCCGACGCGCAAAATAGCGCGAGTGATATACTGCAAAAAACAGTGCGACGCGCAAAATAGCGCGAGTGTCAACTGCACAAAACAGTGCGACGCGCAAAATAGCGCGAGTGTCAACTGCACAAAACAGTGCGAGATGCAAAATAGCGCGACGGTCAACTGCACAAAATAGTGCGAGGCGCAAAATAGCGCGACCGATAAACTGCACAAAACAGTGCGACGCGCAAAATAGCGCGAGTGTGAACTGCACAAAACTGTGCGACGTGCAAAATAGCGCGAGTGATAAACTGCACAAAACAGTGCGAGGCGCAAAATAGCGCGAGGGTGAACTGCACAAAACAGTGCGACGCGCAAAATAGCGCAAGTGCCAACTGCACAAAACAGTGTGAGGCGCAAAATAGCGCAAACGATAAACTGCACAAAACAATGCGACGCGCAAAATAGTACGAGTGTGAACTACACAAAACAGTGCGACACGCAAAAATACCGCGAGTGTCAACTGCACAAAACAGTGCGAGGCGCAAGATAGTGCGAGTAGTAAACTGCACAAAACTGTGCGACGCGGAAAATAGCGCGAGTGTAAACTGCACAAAACAGTGCCACGCGCAAAATAGCGCGAGTGTGAACTGGACAGAACAGTGCGACGTGCAAAATAACGCGATTGTCAATTGCACAAAACAGTGCGACGCGCAAAATAGCGCGAGTGTGAACTGCACAAAACAGTGCGACGCGCAAAATAGCGCGAGTTATAAACTCCACAAAACAGTGCGATGCGGAAAATAGCGCGAGTGTGAACCGCACAAAATAGTGCGACGCACAAAATAGCGCGAGTGTCAACTGCAGAAAACAGTGCGAGGCGCAAAATAGAGCGAGTGATAAACTGCACAAAACAGTGCGACGCGCAAAATAGTGCGAGTGATAAACTGCACAAAACAGTGCGACGACCAAAATAGCACGAGGGTGAACTGCACAAAATAGTACGACGCGCAAAATAGCGCCGGTGTTAACTGCACAAACCAGTTCGTGGCGCAAAATAGCGGCGATAAACTGCGCAAAAACTGTGCGACGCGCAAAATAGCAGTGTGAACTGCACAAACAGTGCGACGCGCAAAAATACTGCCAGTGTCAACTGCACAAAACAGTGCGAGGCAGATAGTGCGAGTAATAACTGCAAAAACAGTGCGACGCGGAAAATAGCGCGAGTGTGAACTGCAAAAACAGTGCCACGCGCAAAATAGCGCGAGTGTGAACTGGACAAAGTGCACGCGCATTTGCGCGAGTGTGAACTGACAAAACAGTGCGAGGGGCAAAATAGCGCGAGTCATAAACTCAAAAAACAGTACGACGCGAAAAATAGCGCAGTGTCAACTGCACAAAACAGTGCGAGGCGCAAAATAGCGCGAGCGATAAACTGCACAAAACTGTGCCACGCGCAAATACACGAGTGTGAACTGCACAAAACAGTGCGACGCGCAAAAATACTGCGAGTGTCAACTGCACAAAACAGTGCGAGGCGCAAGATAGTGCGTAATAAACTGCACAAAACAGTGCGACGGAAAATAGCGAGTGTCAATGCACAAAACAGTGCGACACGCAAAATAGCGCGAGTGTGAATTGGACAAAACAGTGCCACGCGCCAAATTGCGCGAGTGTCAACTGCACAAAACAGTGCGAGGCGCAAAATAGCGCGAGTGATAAACTACACAAAACAGTACGGCGCGAAAAATAGCGCCACTGTGAACTGCACAAAACAGTGCAACGCACAAAATAGCGCGAGTGTCAACTGCACAAACAGTGCGAGGTGCAAAATGGCGCGAGGATAAACTGCACAAAACTGTGCGACGCACAAATAGCACGAGTGTGAACTGCACAAATGGTGTGACGCGCAAAATACGGAGTGTCTGCATAAAACAGTGTGATGTGCAAGATAGTGCGAGTAATAAACTGCACAAAACACGCGACGCGGAAAATAGCGCGAGTGTGAACTGCACAAAACAATGCGACGCGCAAATTGCGCGAGTGTCAATGCACAAAAGTACGAGGAGCAAAATAGCGCGAGTGATAAACTACACAAAGTGCGACTTGGAAAATAGCGCGAGTGGTGAACTGCACAAATTAGTGCGAGGCGCAAAATAGCGCGAGTGATAAACTGCACAAAATAGTGCGACGCGCAAAATAGCGCAAGTGTCAACTGCACAAAACAGTGCGACGCGCAAAATAGCGCGAGTGATAAATTGGACAAAATAGTGCGACGCGCAAAATAGAGCGAGTGTCAACTGCAACGTGCGACGCGCAAAATAGCGCGAGTGTTAACTGCAAAAACAGTGCGAGACGCAAAATAGCGCGAGTGATAAATGCACAAAACAGTGCGACGCGCAAAATAGCGCGAGTGATAAACTGCACAAAACAGTGCGACGGCCAAAATAGCGCGAGGGTGAACTGCACAAAACAGTGCATGCGCAAAATAGCACCGTGTTAACTGCACAAACAGTGCATGGCGCAAAATAGCGCGAGCGATAAACTACACAAAACTGTGCGACGCGCAAAATAGACAAGTGGTGACTGAACAAAACAGTGCGACGCGCAAAAATACCGCAGTGTCAACTGCACAAAACAGTGCGAGCGCAAGATAGTGAGTAAATAAACGGCACAAAACAGTGCGATGCGGAAAATAGGCGAGTGTGAATTGCACAAAAACGTTGCCACGCGCAAATAGGCGAGTGTGAACTGGACAAAACAGTGCCACGCGCCAAATTGCGCGAGTGTCAACTGCACAAAACAGTGCGACGGCCAAAATAGCGCGAGTGTGAACTGCACAAAATAGTGCGACGCGCAAAATAGTGCGAGGGTCAACTGCACAAAACAGTGCGAGGCGCAAAATAGCGCAAGCGATAAACTGCACAAAATAGTGCGACGCGCAAAATAGCGCGAGTCTGAACTGCACAAAACAGTGTGACGCGCAAAACAGCGCGAGTGTCAACTGCACAAAACAGTGCGACGCGCAACATAGCACGAGTGATAAACAGCACAAAACAGTGCGACGCGCAAAATAGCGCGAGGGTGAACTGCACAAGATAGTGCGACGCGCAAAATAGCGCGAGAGTGAACTGCACAAAACAGTGCGACGCGCAAAATAGCGCCGGTGTCAGCTGCACAAAACAATGCGAGGTGCAAAATAGCGCGAGCGATAAACTGCACAAAACTGTGTGACGAGCAAAATAGCACGAGTGTGAACTGCACAAAACAGTGCGACGCGCAAAAATACCGCGAGTGTCAAGTACACAAAACAGTGCAAGGCACAAGATAGTGCGAGTAATAAACTGCACAAAACAGTGCGACGCGGAAAATAGCGCGAGTGTAACTACACAAAACAGTGCCACGCGCAAAATAGCGCGA
>JAPPVO010000680.1:0-32765 GCA_030407325.1 Camellia japonica | reverse complement strand
GCTTAAATTGTAAGTTTCATGCCTATACAAGAGAGGCCTCTTCTCTTGGCTCAAGGGTTAGAATTTTTGGAGAGTTAGACATTTTAGGAGAGGGAGAAGCTCTGGTTTTAGGTTAGGTTTTGTGTATCAATCCTATCTCTCTCTTTCTTTCTTGTTTTGTACACTAGGTGTTTGTGCCTCACTATTGCACATCAACACCTAGTGTTTCACCTTCCTCTTGGAACTGAGGTGCTAGGGCTTGTTCTTGAAGTTCTTGACTGGTTTGGAGCTCAGGAACCAACAACTCCAACCTTTGTGAAGGTGGTCTTCAAAGGTAACAAAACTTACTTTATTTACCCCTTTTTTGCACCTTGTTTCACCTAGCTTAGAGTTGTTTTTGTGCTTAGTCCATAACACATAAAAGTTCTGATTTTTAACCCTCTTTATTGTTTATCAAGAGTGTTTTGCACTTTGGGTAGGTTTGACCACCCTTAAGCCTTGAAAAGGGCCATTTTTAGGCCATTTTGTGAGAGCTCCGAGACTTTGGTGCTTGGGCCTCTCCACCACTGAAATCTTGAGGGATTTCAGTGGTGGAGATGGTGCCTTGAAGTCTCCAAAAGGAGAGGGCCACCCCCTCTCCTTGATGTCCTTGAAAAGGGCAAGTTTTGGCCTCCAAAGGAGCACCATGTTTGGTTGTGTTTTGAGCATGTCTTGGCTGTTTTTCATGCCTATTATGCCATGATTAAACTCTGTTTTAAGTTGGTTTTAGCACTCCTTGCATGCTTTGCATAGATGCTTTGTATGCCTTGTATTGCCTTAACTTGCTCTAGGTTTGTATGCCTTCTTTCTAGCATGTTTTAGGCCTAGGTCCATGAAGCTTGTATGCTTATTTTGACATGTTTTAGCTCTGTCCTAAGCTGTTTTGGTCAATCTTGGCATGCATCATATAGCCCCTTTACATTTGGCTTGTTGGCCTCAAGGGCATGAATGTGTAGCATGCCATGCTTGCTTCATTTTTGATGGTTTGGAACCACCTAGCATGCTATTTCAGACCTTTTGGTGTGCTTGTATACTCACCTTAGTCGCCTCTTTAACGTTTTGAAAGCATGTCTGAATGCCCCATGTTTGGCCATTTTGCATGCCTTTGATTTCAAGCCTCTTAGATGCCATCTAAGTAGCCTTTCGGCTTTGTTTTGACATACTAAAAACCTGTTTTAGTTGTTTAGTGCATGCTATAATCGCCTTGCATAAGTTTGGTTCAAAGCCTCTTTGACTAGCTTTAAGCCTTAGACCATTTGCATGCTTTGTTTGGTGTATCTTCGACTTGGTTCGGCACCATGTTTTGCATGTATTTCAGAGCTTTACAATGCATGCTCATTGTCTATGTTTGGTCTCTTTAAGTGTGCTTGAGAGTTGCCATGTTCATGCTCAAGGTTTGGATTGTAACACTTGCATGTGTGTGTGCTTGTTTAGTCCTCATGTCTAGGCGCTTTGGCAACTGATTTTAGGCCTATTTGAATTGCCTAAGTCATGTGTAAGACCATTCTTTCATCGGTTTGCATGCTTGTCTTGTATGCTTGCATAGGTATATTGCATAATCCATGTTGCATGCTAGATAACATGCTTAGAGTTCACATGAGCATGAGCATGCATGCTTGGCCTTTGAAGTGAAATGTGATAGAGGTTGGGCACTTTTGCGTGTTTATTTGGTTGTATTGCATTTGAAACTAAAGTTGCATACTTGGTTCTCCGGGCCATCATGCATGGAAATGCGCGATTGGTGGTCCGGGAATCGAGACACATGCCCCCTTGAGTCAAAAACATGATAAGGGGTGTGTATAGTGCATAAATGTCTTGAATTGCATTGCCATGCAAGTTTTGCCCTCTGCTGCTGTGAGTTGCAGGTTCTGCAGGCATTTTGTGCCGACCGGCACTGTTTAGTGCCAACCGGCAGTCAATTGGCAGCCGATGGATGAGTCTAGTGCCGGTGGCCTCCTCCTTCAGCCGGTGGTGCTCTACCCCAGCCGGTGGTACCTCCCCAGTGCCCTGAGAGGCACTCCTGGGACTTTGGTAATTTTCTGAGGAGGAGAGCAAAGGAAACAGAGGCAATCCGTGCATGGCAGTGCGGTTCCGAGCCAGTCCCGAGCGCGTGTTGCATCCAGTCCTCATCCCGAGGCGGTTTACTACTTAATTAGATTAATTAATTCATTTGATTAATTTAGTGAAGTTTTGTAATATTTTAATTAGCTTGCGTAGTTAATTAATTTGTATTATTCTTTTCGGTCCCTCCGAGTGAGGGCATAATTGTAATAAGTGTGGGTGATGTTTGTATGTCTTCCAACCCCACTTCTTTCTCCCTTTTATTTACCTGCTTATGATGGTAGATTAGGGCACATCTAAATTAGCATACCTTATGCAATGCATGCGTGCATTCATGCATTTGTTTACATGCACCGGGCTCGGTCACATCATACAAACTGCATTGCATTTTTCAATTCCAAATTGAATATGTGCTACTCGCGCATTTCACATGCCATGTTTAGGGGTTAGCCGAGCCTACTCTAGATTGCATCTATGCCTGTGTTGCATTAGCCACTTAACATGAACTAGGTCATGCATGTTTGCTAACTAGTTCCTTGTTTTGGCGCGGAGTACGATGTAAGTTTTTACGCTTTAGCATATCGCATGCGTGTGAATGTTGCCATGACAGTATGATTGCCATGCGGCTAAATGCTTATGTGTTAATAACTGCTTGAATGCCTGTGGGTGAAGGTTGGATTGCCTAAGTCGGAACAACTCGTTGAAATTCGTATTTTAGCCTACTTGCGAGTAGCAAAAAACCAACACGTTTTTCGAGACAAAACGGATATGCAATGCTTGTTTCCGAGTTAGGCAATCTAGTCTATACTTTTGTGTTGTGCGCATCACATAGTAATTCTAGGTTAATAATCGGTATAAGAACGCATAAAGTTTTTCAAAATCGGATATCACGGTTAGTAGAGGCCGGTCTTCGGACCGGGCGAAAGGGGGTGCTCATAGCTGACCTTCCCCGTCGTACCCAAGCTCCGAGCCGAGACATTTGGTGATGACGGACACGTGGCCTTCGGCACCGGAGTTAGGGTTCCTCTAATTTCCCATTTTTTAAATATATTTAGTGGCGACTCTGTAATCTGGCAAAGCAGTCCATGTTTGGCACTTCTTTTTCAAAATCTGTTTTTCTCAAAACGATTTGCCAGAGTTGGACTCTTTGGTTCAGATTTAGAACCGCAACTTCACAAAAGGGAGTCCGAACTGTAGTGAACCCCAAAAACGAACAGAACGGGACCTCAACCCTCCCGGGGCGTTCGGGGACGTCTACAGAGCACAATATGCAACAATCACCGGAGCGCTCAATCGGTGACGTCTGAGTCTTAAGGTCGGTCAAAAATGGGGTGTCTACAGTTGCCCCTCTTTGACAGAACTCGGAAGTCACAAGTGACGGGAGTGAATGTCAAAGCCCAGAGACGACCCATTTTTGACAAGGCCGAAGACTTAGACAATCATACAAGATGAAAAGAGGTGTGTGCCCGCAGGCATGCCCGCAGGCAGCGGGCGAAATGCAAATGATATGCACGGAGCCAAATATAACTTAATGATCATGCAAGTGCAGCAAGCTGTAATGAAGCAGGTATTCGCAAATAGATGCAACAGTTTTAAGCAAGAATGCAAAGCAACAACTACATTTCATGCAGTCAGGAATGCGGAGAATTATTCAATTCTCGTCGCGTCTCACACGGAGAAGATACGATACCTGCGCGATTCGTCTGGTCGCACCAACCTCAAATGAACCGTACATACAATATTGTGCCTGCAAAAAAGAGAAATTCAACAAGAACAATATGCTAACAACATATATTCAATGTGATTCCTGTGATTCCGAAAGTTTGACACACGCAGTGTCGGCGAGTAAATGTACCACAATGCAAGAAAGGAACGTGCGTGACAACGCATGCTCGAGCACAGAGGTACGGTACACCAAGAAAACATGCATGACAATGCAAAATGCTCATGAGAATGCAAGTTATGTGCACAACAATGCAAAACGAGCATAAATCAGGGTGCCCGTTTGTTGCGAAACAACGAGTAAGGAAACGCGCATTTCGGCGAATGCGACTCGATCGCGGCCTCTGGTTCACCTCCCGGAGAGGTTACAACATGCTTAAAAAGGATACACTCTGATTTTGATGAGTAATGATGAGACACATATCAGAAATTGCAGCTGAAGTTCCGGCGGAGCAATTTCGCGCCAGAAAGTACACTTTTCTTGAACTTTTTCAGGTCCCGGAACTCCAATCTTCCTCAAAATTTGCAGAGAGCTAGGTGAGCATGTGGGGGACATGGCCGGCCAGCTGGTTGCCTAGGGGGAGGCTACCGGCCACTTTCCAAAAAGCAAATGGCCGGCCAGCCAGAAAAGGTGGCCGGCCGGCTACCTGCCCAAATCCGGGGGCAACTTTGTCTTTTCACCTCATTTTCTTTATATCCTCTCATCCATTCACTTCGAGCTCACACCCACAGCTGCGAAATCTTCTCCTCTTGCCTCCCAAACCATTTTTTTCTTCAGATCTGCACTTTATACGCGCTTTTCAGCCTCCCACGCAAGTTGTTTTCGCAAAAACATTCGATTTTAAGCACTTTGGACCGATTAAATTTTGATTTTGGGGCTTCTTTTCTCATTTTCACCACTTGAGGTAAGTTTGTCTCAATATTTGGAAGATTTTCTCGGGAGTTGACTTTTGTTGACTTTTCCATTTCCGAGAGTTGACTTTTGTTGACTTTTTCCAATTTTGGCTCATTTTTGCTCCTTTTGCAGATCTTTCGAAATGGCAGGTAATTTCCCTCATGGTGGAGGTCCTCTAGGTGCCGGGGATGATTTCGATATCATGACGCTGCCCCCGAGGGTCCGCTCCTTTATTCCCGAGAGATACGCCCCGTCGGTACACACTCTTCCGCGGGCCATTTTTCGTCATTTTACTGACTTCAACGATCGGGCACCCGGAGATCTACTTCTACGAGAGCCGGAGCATCACCTTTCTTACGAGGCACGAGAGGTATTTTACTTCATTTTTTGTATTTTTCATGCATTTCATACCTTTGCCATGCTTGAACACACAGTTTAGCCTATGACATAGTACTTTGCTTGCACCCTGAACATGTGGTTTAAACACTTGAATTTCTGAACACTAGGCTCATTGATTGATTGTGAACGCACGGTACACATTAGTTAAGAATTGAACACACGGCTCAAACACTGATTTGTCGAACACACAGCCCGGAATTTGAAGGTGAACACACAGCACACACTGACTAAGAGTAGAACACACAGTCCCAAACTCTGATTTTTGAACACACAGTTCTAGTTAATGGTGAACACAACAACCCACACTTATTGAGAGTAGAACACGCAGTCCCAAACTCTGATTTCTGAACACACAGTCCAAGTTGATGGTGAACACACAGTCCACACTAATTGAGAGTAGAACACGCAGTCCCAAACTCTGATTTTCTGAACACACAATTCTAGTTGATGGTGAACACACAGCCCACACTTATTGAGAGTAGAACACGCAGTCCCAAACTCTGATTTTCTGAACACACAGTCCAAGTTGATGGTGAACACACAGCCCACACTGATTGAGAGTAGAACACGTAGTCCCAAACTCTGATTTTCTGAACACACAGTTCTAGTTGATGGTGAACACACAGCCCACACTAATTGAGAGTAGAACACGCAGTCCCAAACTCTGATTTTCTGAACACACAGTCCAAGTTGATGGTGAACACACAGCCCACACTGATTGAGAGTAGAACACACAGCCCAAACTCTGATTTTCTGAACACACAGTCCAAGTTGAGTGAACACACAGCACACTGATTAGAGTAGAACACACAGCCCAAAACTCTGATTTTCTGAACACACAGTCCAAGTTGATGGTGAACACACAGCCCACTGATTGAGAGTAGAACACGCAGCCCAAACTCTGATTTCTGAACACAGAGTAGTTGATGGTGAACACGCAGCCCACTGATTAAGATTTGAACACACAGCCCAAAACACTGATTTCTGAACACAGCCCAGTTAAAGTGAACACGCAGCCCACTGATTAAGATTTGAACACGCAGCCCAAAACACTGATTTACTGAACACACAGCAAACTGATTTTGAACACACAGCCCAGATTAAAGAACACGCAGCCCACTGATTAAATTTGAACACGCAGCCCAAAACACTGATTTCTGAACACGCAGCCCAAACTGATTTCTGAACACGCAGCCCAGATTAAAGTGAACACGCAGCCCACTGATTAAATTTGAACACGCAGCCCAAAACATTGAGACTGAACACGCAGCCCATATTTATTGAACACAGCTATTCTTCATTTGCACACAGCTATTCATTTCATTTGCACACAGCTATTCATTTCATTTGCACACAGCTTTCATTTCAACTGAACACATGTATTCATTCTGAATGCAGGTTGGCTCTCGTACCGTGCGAGGATATGGCTCCACTGCTGCGAGAGAGTGGTACCGAGCTCCGGAGGCTGTCCGGGATTTGGTTGATTAGCAGGGTTCGGGCATTCTGCATGGGTTATCACATTGTCCTGCCAGTAGGACATTGTTAGCTGCTTTGGTGGAGAGATGGTGGGACACCACCAATTCTTTCCATTTTTCGCCACCGGGGATATGACCATGACCCCGCTAGATTTGCCGTACTCACCGGCCTAGACATAGGCGGTTGGCCCATTCCTTATGACGAGGATATGGGGAGTGGGAGGCCGCTTGGGTACATCTGTTGGGGGCGCCCACCTGTAGACAGAGCTTCCGGGAGAGTCCGGTACACCTGGTTCTCTTCCCGTTTTCGGAGGCCGGAGATGGAGCCTGAGTCTCCTGAGGAGATTGAGCAGTACACCCGAGGTTTCCTATGTTCCTCTTTGGCACCACTTGTTTGCTGATAGGGGGAACACTGTTGGGTTGTATCTTTGAGTGCCCTAGTGGACCTATCACAGGTCAGTCGGTATGACTGGGGTGGCGCCGGCCTGGCTACCCTCTATTGCTATATGAGAGCGGCTCTCGCGGGCGGGGAGACTTACTCGGCGGCTATTGGAGAGCCTGGGAGGTACGTTCTGTCCTCTTGATTTACATTTCTGCTCCTCATTACTTGTTCATTGCACACACGGCGCACTTTACATTCTGTATTTTGCCCTCAGCACTTTGTTTACATTCCGCACTGCTTTTCTCAGCTATGGGTACGTATATTTTCCACGTTAGCCCCGGAGATGGAGGTGGCAGGGCTCTTATGACCCGTTTTCACTGGTATTCGAGGGCAGCACCGACCGAGACCTCGAGAGACTCTCTTCTACCTGCGACAGTATTTTGACACTGTCGGACGACAGAGGTATTTCAGAACTCTCAGTTCTTTCATTTTCATCTTTGATTGCCCTGTATATTCCTGATTTCTGATTGATTTATGCACTGGTTATCCGCAGATTACTTGGCAGCCCTGGGCGGTCTTAGGCGATGGTCTCCGATTCAGTAGTATGGAGGATCGGGACTTCCCAGTATAGGTTCCTGCTCGAGGGACCAGTTGGTAGGGCATGGTTCCTGGGGGAACGCTTTCTGCGCCAGGTGTGGGGGTACGATTCTCAGGACCCTCCTGCGTACCTCCAGCCACTATGCGGACTGCGGATAGACTCTCTACCCAGGAGGTCTAGTGCTATGCAGGGCACCGATGCTTTGTTACATCTCATGGAGGGGACTACGCCACCTATCGTCACATATATCTGATGCCCCCTTGACGGGAGTGCGTGCTCCGACACTGAGGCCTACTGATGTACCATCTTCGAGTCGGCCGTGCTACGGATATCCCTCCTCTAGCAGGGCTGGTGCATCTAGGGGGGAGGGTTCGATTCCCCGATCCCTCCGACTCTTCATCATCCTGGGTGGCCAGACATGCCGACCGAGTTGACGAGTTGGCGTTCGGGACTCCTTACCAGGTCTCGCTAGAGCCTCCTCTTCCTGACCACAGATATGTCAGAGACCCTGATTCACCCCGGTATGTTTTACAGCTTTGATTTATCAGTCGGATATTTGGACATTCATTCCTTTACTGATAGTTTTGCATTTGTATGTAGCCTCCAGTTGAGTACATGGACGAGATGCTTGGGATGCTGGCCACATTCGAGGGCATGATCCTACGGAGGGAGGCACAGCTAGCCATCATGGGCGTGCAGGTACTGTCCATCTTTCCGTATTTAGCATATTTCTGATAACATACTGGTTTTGAACATTCTGCTGTATTGATAGGCTGTGTAGAGCACATCTGACACACACCCCACTCACATATACTATCTGCTTTTCATATTTGAACTGATGTATTGAACTCTTCACTTTCAGATGCCTCCTGTATACGCACTCCGCGGGCCAGGCCACCCGGGCCTTCTCAGAGAGGTCGAGGTGCTGGGCCATCTGGGCCCTTTCGAGGAGCTGGGCCATCCAGGCCTTCTCAGGGAGCAGGGCCATCTAGGCCTTCCGAGGAGCTCGAGGAGCAGGGTCGTCTCGCAGACGTAGGGCACATTATAGAGGCAGCCTGATGAGGAGGAGGAGGAGGAGGTCGCAGACCGTGAGTCAGAGACATCTGCTGGGAGGGAGGCTCCGGTCTTGGTTCCGGGAGTGGAGGCGAGGCTGAGGGGGATCCTGAGGATGACAGCTCGACCCGGATGGTGATGATGGTGCAGAGGTTGTCCCGCAGAAGAGGATGAGGGGCCTCCTCATTCCCGCTCCCGAGGATATTGATGCTATTTCCTGCTTTATTTTACTTTTTGCTAGTAGTTTGTAGCACTTTGCACATTGTTAGGCAGTTTTATTTTCTGTAAAACTTGTACCTTTATTTGTTGTAAAACATGATGGAATGAAACAGCTTTTGAAAAGGTGTTTGTATTTGAAATTCTTAGCATCGCATCGCATCATTTTGCACAAAAATGGAATTGAATGGGAATGTGCCTTGTGTATTTACCAGGTCAGGTAATGAACCGACGCAACAAATCAAACAACTCGACTCACTAAGAAATAACAGAATCTTAGCAAGTTTACAACTCGATAAGCAAAGTACAACAATGTTAACGACTCGATAAACAAGACTTAACAAAATTGCATAAACAAAAGGTAATAACTCAAAACACAAAATGCGACAGCTCGACAAAACTTACAACTCGATAAACAAAGCAACAACTCGATAAGCAAAATACAACAAAGCGTACTTCGGACGGACGATCTGGATGATGGAACGTATCCGAAACTGAGAGAAATGGAGGCCTTCGACATCCCCGATGCAGAAATGCCTCAAACTTCCTTCCGGAGGGCAAAACAGGACCAATGCATGCCGGCCACATTTTGCATCTGGGGACTGAAGGGTGGCCGGCCGGCCATTTTTGAAACAAGTGGCCGGCCTGCTAGAATAGATGGCCGGCCGGCCACCTTCCTGCAACTCTCAGAATTTGACACGTGTCCTTTGAATAGTGTTTTACCCCCTATAAAAGCCCAACTTGGAACTCTTTTCATTTCATCACTGTTTCTCACAAAAATGGAGGCATTTCTCGCAGAAAATCTCACATCTTGGATCTCTTCTTAGATGGCTCGGAAAAGTTGAACTTCCGGGGTTTCGGCTTGAATGCACTATTCACGCTGGGCCGGACTCACTGCATCTTCCTTTCCTCTATGCCGCGGGGATTTTGGAACCCGGTGACGCATGTCTTCAGCTTCGGAGGGCAAGAGGTATGTCCCACTTTTGAAGATTTTCAAGTTTGATGAATCCGCGAGGTGAGGAAATCTTGCCCAACTCAATTTTGGCATGCCCAAACCCTAGGGCGGATGTGCGGACTCAACGCATGATGCTCGATCCCTGATTTGTAACGGAATGTTGGATATCCCAAGCCTGATTTACCGTTCTCCGATGCTGGTGACCGCAGCGACCATCATTGGCAAGGCTTCCGGCGACACGCCCTCTGTTTATGCATGTTATCTCATTTTCTGTTTGCCTCGAGCTTTGGAGGATCCAGTCCGTCTGATTGAAGTGGCCCAAGGCTTGAGAAGGAAGAGTTGCATCGCCATGACATTGGCGAGACACTGATGGGCTTGGATGCTTTCTCGTCGGGAGACAACTAGATTTGCAGGGAGTCCACTACTGCTGCAGGTAATGTTTCCCACCCGAGCTCACATATGTATTTGCTCACATCACTCGGCCCTCAGGCTCGGTTTTTCTCACAAAACCCTTTTTCTTACTTTTCTCTCATCGTACATCTCTCTATTCTTTATTCTCTCATTTTTCATCCCTCCCCAGATATGGTTGATGGATAAATTGCAAGTTGTGGACTCTTGCCCTGCTTACTCAGCCCGCGGCTACTTCTTTCGACAACGCCTAGTCGACGCCCTTGATGAGGGATGGTGGTTTGAATGGATGTGCAATTTGTCGGCAGATCGCATTGCGTGGCGCTGTCCTTGGCTAATCTCCCGGCGATGAGCTACAGCATGTCTCCAGGTCGGGATTCGATTGATCGGCTTGACTCACTGCGTATTCTATTTCCCATTCCGTATTCTGCGCCAGTTTGGCCATGATCAGACTTGCCCACCAGAGGGGATAGAGTATCCGGCTACATTTCCAGTTCGAGGCGCACAGCTGGCTCGGCAGGCCGCAGCATGGGGAAATAGAGAGCTCCTGGCCCCTGCTCCCACTTTTAGTTGCACTTTGTCTGACGAGTGCTGGGATTGGCTCAACGAAGAAGCACAGGTTGGGCCTAGGTTGGCATCAGAGGCTTCAACTAGCTCTGGCAGGGGGCGCAGGGACACCTGACTTGACTATGCCCCGGATTTATTGCTTTACTAGTACTTTCAAGTTTTCTTCCTGAGTGTAATAAAAAGCAACTTCAATTGTATGCAAGAGCAAGAGAACTCTGTTTTGAAATCAATGAAATTGAAGGTTGTGGTACTGAAAATTCTCCGCTTTGGTCCAAAAATGGTCTTAGTTGTAAAAAGATTAATTTGAACAAAGTCAACTTTTATTAAAACTTTTCAAAACTATTTTCGATATGGATCAGAACTGGACACGCCTGAGATCTGTCACTGAGATGCACAACCCCGGATCCTAGCAACTGGAAAGTTGCCCCTAGTTTGAATGGTACCGCAGCACTTCATTGCAACGGAAAGTTGCCCCTAGTCTGAATAGCACTGTACCGGAGATCACGATAAATGCTGATGAATAGAGATGACTGAGATGATCAAATGGACAAAGTTGATCGGGGAAAAGATTGTGGCTGAACTTCAGGAAGTTGCCTACGTATCCCAAAGATGGGAATCAAGCCTTACGTAGTTCAGGCTAGGTTCGCTCGGGTATTTTCACTCTCCTTTTGCGCTCTAACTTTTGCCAAGGCCGCCCTTTGCGGGTTTTCAACCTTGCGAGCTCAGTTTTTATAATTTCAAATTTTCTGTGCTCTGAGTTTTGCCTAGGTCGCCCTTTCGGGTTTTCGGCCTAGCGAGCCTCTCAGGGATAGTATTTCTTCAACTTGTCCATGTTGATCGGTTGGGAAAACTCTAAGCCATCTAGATCCATCAGAACCACAGCTCCACCAGACCAGATTGACTTGATGATGTAGGGACCAGTCCAATTAGGTCTGAACTTGCCCCTTGGGTCGTGGATGGGAGCTCGGTTGTCTTTGAGCACCAAATCTCCTTCCTTTAAATTCCTGGACTTAACCTTCTTGTTGAAAGCCCGGGCGATTCTGCGTTGATAACTTTGGATGGTACAGTGCTTTCACCTTCTTTCATCGAAAAGCATGAGTTCCTCAAATCTGCTTTGTTGCCAGTCTGCCTCGGCTATTTGACACTCGGCCAATACTCGTAATGACGGAACCTCAATCTCAATAGGTAGAACGGCCTCCATCCCATAAACCAAGAGTACGGAGTCGCCCCAGTAGAAGTTCTGATTGAAGTCCTGTAGCCCCACAGAGCAAACGGCAGCTTATCTGGCCAGTCCCGGTAGGTTTCCACCATCTTCTGTAGTATGCGCTTGATATTCTTGTTGGCGGCCTCAACTGCTCCATTGGTTTGCGGCCGATAGGTAGATGACTTATGAAAAGCCACATTGTATTTCTCCAACAAATCAATCACCTCCTTCTTGAAGTGGGAACCATTGTCTGAAACAATTTCATTTGGGACCCCGTAGCGACAGATGATGTTGTTTCTGATAAATTTTGCGACGTGCGAAGCCTTCAACACCGCATAAGATTGGGCCTCAACCCACTTTGTGAAATAATCTATCGCTACCAAGATGAACTCATGCCCATTCGACCCCTTCGGCGTAACTGCTCCGATTACATCAATTCCCCAGACTGAAAACGGCCATGGCGAAGTCATGTTGTACAGCTTTGACGGCGGGATGTTCATACGATTTGCATGAATCTGACATTTGTGGCATCGCCGGACGAAACTAATACAATCCTCCTCCATGGTGGACCAGTAATAACCCTGTCTGAGATCTTCCGTGCCAACATTACCCCATTCATGTGTGCACCACATTCTCCCCGTGGATGGCTTCCATCAGACGCTTTGACTCTTCGGCATCAACGCACAGTTTATGCATTCCCAGATGACCCCGTTTATACAGTTACCCCCGCAGATGATGAATGTAGACACCCCATTTTGACCGCCCTGAGACTTGGGCGCTTCTTCTTTTGATTACCCGATGATGACAATTAGAATGTGTTTCTCGCAGAATTCTCAGTAAAAGAAATGGAATTTAAACTTTATCCCAACCTTCACCATTTTGGCCAAATTATTTTAAAATATTGAATATTTCATTAATTTAGTATTTTTGTAATTTTCATAATTTATGTTTTGTTCATTTTTGGTGTATTTTATATAAAAGAAAATAATAAAACAAATTATATTATGTGTTTAAATTATTATATTATATATTTGATTTTTATATAAATTATATTAAATATATTATATGTTTAGTATTTTGGTATAAATTATATTTATATTTTTATTATATATATATATTATTATTTATAATATTATTATAAAAGAAAAATAATAAAAAATTAAAAGTTGAGTCGGCGGTGCCGACCTCAACCAAACGCATTACATATATATATATATTATATTATATTATATATTATATTATTATTATTTATATTATTATATTATTATTATATTCTATGATTATGCCTATATAAGGCATTGAATGGCAGAGGATTCTAGAGGCGTTAGGGGGCATTCCGCAGAGAGGAGAATTCTGGAGAGTTTTTGAGCGGGGCAATTCTGTGGAAGGATTTCAAAGAGGACGGATTGAAAAGAAGGGAGGGAATTCTGAAAGAAAGCATTGTGAGAAGAATTTTGAGGGAGAGAAAGAGTCTAGAGAGTGATATTTTTCTTTCATCAATACACCATTCAAAACTCAACCACTAAAGTTATAATTTCAAATTTTAGATTGAGAATTGAGAAACACATTCCACAGACTTGAGAGTAGTCAAAAGAAAGTTTGTGACTCCGAAAATTCATCATTTCCCCAAAAGGTGAATTTCGTAAATTTTCATTTAATTCAAAAATGTGATATAATTTGTGTAAATATTTTATTTACTTCGTTGTATAACTTTTTTTTTTATTATCACTTTAATGGGATGGCTGCACCACTGCACCACCTACATATCTGCTGTAATTTAAATATTGTATATAAATTGTTGTCATTTATTACTTTAAATTCCCGGCGGTGAATAGTAACCTCCGGCGGTGAATAGCACCTCCGGCGGTGAATAGTAACCCCAGCGGTGAATAGTTTTATTTACCTCGTTTTAATCGCTTTAATGGGATGGCTGCACCACTGCACCACCTACATATCTGCTGTAATTTAAATATTGTATATAAATTGTTGTCATTTATTACTTTAAATTCCCGGCGGTGAATAGTAACCTCCGCGGTGAATAGCACCTCCGACGGTGAATAGTAACCCCAGCGGTGAATAGTACCTAATTTGTTTCAATACTTTATTTACCTCGTTTTAATCGCTTTAATGGGATGGCTGCACCACTGCACCACCTACATATCTGCTGTAATTTAAATATTGTATATAAATTGTTGTCATTTATTACTTTAAATTCCCGGCGGTGAATAGTAACCTCCGGCGGTGAATAGCACCTCCGGCGGTGAATAGTAACCCCAGCGGTGAATAGTACCTAATTTGTTTAAATACTTTATTTACCTCGTTTTAATCGCTTTTAATGGGATGGCTGCACCACTGCACCACCTACATATCTCTGTAATTTAAATATTGTATATAAATTGTTGTCATTTATTACTTTAAATTCCCGGCGGTGAATAGTAACCTCCGCGGTGAATAGCACCTCCGGCGGTGAATAGTAACCCCAGCGGTAAATAGTACCTAATTTATTTAAATACTTTATTTACCTCGTTTTATAACTTTTTTTTATCGCTTTAATAGGATGGCTGCACCACTGCACCAATTTAAATATTGTATATAAATTGTTGTAATTTCTTACTTTAAATAATTTATCCCGGCGGTGAATAGTAACCTCCGGCGGTGAATAGTACCTCCGGCGGTGAATAGTAACCCCGACTATTTACTTTTGCTCGCTTTTTTATATGCTAGTTAGGGGGCTGTTTAATTTATTTCAACGATTTATGTTGTAAATCTCAAGTTTGTTTGACTAACCAATTAATCAATTTCGCATAATCATCTCTGCAAACCTCCCTCCATTCTTTGCTTATTTCGATTAAACATAAAGAACCAATATGATTAATTGAATTCGGTCGGACGTTATACCGAATTTATTGTGTCAAGGCTTGCCTTACGTCAATTATTGTAATAAATTAGACAGCCCCCCCCCCTTTTATTTATTATTCATTTGGTTTTGTAATAATTATTTATTTGGACACTTGGACATTCGAACCCTCCTGCGTGAGGGCACAGTAATTCATTCGGACCCTCCTTCGTGAGGACAAATATGTAATAAGTTGTATGTCTTCCAACCCCCTATTCTTTCTCCCTTTTATTTCACTGCTTATGATGGTTAGATTAAGGACATCATGTTTAAATTAGCATTTTCCATGATTTGCATCCATTCGTTTACATGCAAAAGTTCGGCTCATCATATTATTCAAATGTCAAATTCAAATTCTTTACTTGAATACATGCTCTATCATATGCCTTGAATTGACTCGCATGCCATGCTAGTAGCCGAGCTTATTACTTGCACGTTGTATGTGTTGCATTAGCCATGTCGCATTCAATAGGATCATGCATTTTATTTCTAATTGTTTACTTTCTTTTGACTCGCCGTCGCTTCGGACATAAGGTAAGGTTTTATGCTTTAGCATATTGCATAAGTGTGATTGCTGTCACATCAAACATACTACCATGAGGCTAAATGCTTACTTGATATACCTGTTTGAATGCCTGTGGATGAAGGCTAATCACTTGAATTGGGATACTTTGATTCATGTATATATGAGATCACCATTTTCAGTGATACATATTCAAAACAATTTTTTTATAAAACAAACATGGAATCAAACGTTCTAACTTTTTTGTGAAATTAGTCTATACTTGTATGTTACATATAGAACAAGAGCATATATTGTACATAAAAATCACATCATGATTAGTAGAGGCCGATCTTTGATCGGGTGAGTGGGGTGTTCAATTATTGACCTTCCCCTCTCATACCTAAGTTCCCGAACCAAGACACTTTGGTAACGACGGACTAATGGCCTTTGGCACGAGTCATGGGTTTCCTAAATTTCCCAAAATAAATATTTAGGTGGCGACTCTGAAATCTGGCAAAGCAGTCCATTTTTGGCATTTGATTCAAATATTTTCCAAAAACAATTGCCGGATTTGGACTCTTTTTGTGTTTCCACTGTTTCACATTGCACTTGTGAAATCAGATTCAGAACCAACACACAAGTGGAGTCCGAACTGTAAGGGCTATTTCATTCTTCCGAAAGGGGGCGCGAAAAGCCGAGCTACAGTTTCTGGCGACTCTGCTGGGGATTTAGAGAACTTGACTTGAAATTTATGATGTGAATTTTTATCTACATTTATATGTTCTTTGCATTGCATTTGCATTGGTGCGCCTAAGTCCCTGTGTTTGCCATCTGTTATTCCTGGACGGTTTGCCGGAGGCTTGCCTACAAAGCTTGCCAAAAGGCTGACCGGTCATGGGCTCTGTCAAGTTGGGAACACAACCCTTGGATCTGGACTACCGCTGTACTGTTTGATCCTCCTTTCACTTCTCGTGTTAGGTGTGAGAGGTATATTAGGTAGTCTTGCTGAGGTACCTTTTTGACCAATCGGCCTAGCTGCATATAGTAAAGCCATAGTGACTATTCCAACTTAGGACAGGATGCCACCCATTTGTAGGATGTTGTGAAGCCGCTTGTTTGAATAGTGAACCCTAGATCATTTCAAAAGCTAGGACAGGATAACCCCACCCTCCATAGGGGTGTTTGTTCTCTTTCCTGCTATGTGTTCTGTGCAATTTTGGATCTATACAGGGGTTCTCAAATTCTGAACAGTGGTTCAGGCATTTCAGTTTGTGGGATTGAGTTCAGTGTGTCAGTATGAGGTAGCAGTACTCAGTGATCAGTTGAGTCGAAACGCTGCTAAAATTCTGATTGGAGGACCCATTGTTTTTTTTAGTTGGCAAACATGGCTTCAAAAAAGAAAAAAGAAAAAAAAATCAAATCATTTTGTTTGTGTCGTTTTAGTAATTGTTGTTTTTCTAAAAAAATTTGTTTTTTCAACAAAAAAATATGGGAATGGGGTTGTTTTCTTTTGTGTATATAAAATGTGTTTTTGTTTTTTGAGATATATATTAAAAAAAAAAAAAAAATTTTGATATCCCACAAGTCCACCAGTGTAAATAAATAAAACTTGTGGGATATCCGACCATTTCTGTAATTGGGGAGTGACCACCTGTTTTTGAATGTTATGGAGGCCCACACGTTGACTGGCAAGTTGAGAATGATTTTATTTTGAGTTCTGAATTGAGTATTTGAGTCTAAGTTTGATTCCACCAAGTTTGTAGAGTTGGAATCAGACTCGAGTCATTCTAGTGAGTCAAAGTCCTGTTGATGTCAAGAGTGTTAAATCTAGACATTTATGTCCTGTCTAGATCTTCTTTGTCTTTTTCTTTTGAGTCTGTTGTCATTGTTGAGTCATAGTCTCTTTCCAATAACCAAAAAAAAACAAACAAAAAAAAAAAAACAAAAATAAAACAAATGCCATAGAGTCTTGCCTACTTCTCTGTGCCTTTAATCATTGCATTGACCAAAGTTTTTTCAAAACTTTTTCCAAAACTCTGATAAAAACAAAGAGGAAGAATTTCCTCGGGATTTGCAAAGTTTGATCAACTGAGAGGAAGAGAGGTGTGCTAAGCCTTTGATATAAAATCATTTTTGTTAATGTGGTACTGAGAAGGATCCTGGCTTGGTCCAAATTGGTTCTATCTTGTCTTCGTAAGAATACGAGTGATTAGTCACTTTGTGAAAAGATTTCAAAAAACTATTTTTGCGTGGTCCTACGAAAACATGCCTGGAATTGATTATACAGCATAGGATCCCTCTTGACTCAAGGTCCGACCTCCTTAGCTCCTTAGCTTTCAAACCATGATTTGAAGTATCCATGATCAATCAAAGTGTGAGTCTTGCATAGCCAAATTGGAAACAGCCCTTGAACTAGGGGCAAAGATGTGATTCAAATGGAGGCATCCCTTCAACTAGGGGCAATAAGGTCGAATGTGATTCCAGATTTGAAACAACCCTTGAACTAGGGGCAAAAGTGTGAGGCTTGCATAGTTGAAATGGAGGCAACCCTTGAACTAGGGGCAAGAAGGTACCACCCTTGAGAGGCTCGCTGGGCCGAAAACCCGAAAGGGCGACCCAGGCAAAAGTTAGAGCACAAAAAAATAAAAAATAAAAAGAAAATGAAAAATGAAAAGCTCGCAAGGTTGAAAACCCGAAAGGGCGGCTTTGGCAAAAGTTAGAGCGTAAAAGGAGAGTGTCAATACCCGAGTGAACCTTAGCCAAAACTATGCAGGGCCTGTGATTCAGATTGGAAGCAACCCTTGAACTAGGGACAAGAAGGTTCGATGTGAGTTAGATTTGAAGCAGCCCTTGAACTAGGGGCAAAAGGTTGGAGGTGATCAAAGAGTTAAAACTGAATCGTTTTCTAATGAAGACTGCCTAGAAAGGCAAAACCTAGAATATGAGAGAATGAATTTTATTATTGAAGGATAGTCGAGTTCCTATCCACTACACTAGGGGCAACACTAGGGGCAAATGCAGACCCAATTAGCCTAGTCCCTACATCATCATATCTACTGGTCAAGTGTAGTAGTTGTTCTGATAGATGGCCTAGAGATTTCACACCCAATCAACATGGACAAAGTAAAATGAAAGTAACCCTTGAGAGGCTCGCTGGGCCGAAAACCCGAAAGGGCGACCCAAGCAAAAGTTAGAGTAACAAAAAAAAAAAAAAAAAATGAATGATGAAAAATATAGAAAAAAATTAAAAAGAAAAAAAAAAATGAAAAGATGATGAAACAAAAAGGAGAGTGTCAATACCCGGGTGAACCTTGGCCCGAACTACGATGGCCTGATTCCTATCTTTCGGATACGTAGGTAGCTTCATCTTGAAGTGCGGCCCCAATAATTTTTCAACTCATTCATTTGTCCATGTTTGATTGGTGTATCTTTAGTCGACTTGGTTGTCCTACCCGTGTTTGACTGGTGTATTTTCATTCTGCTCAGTTCAATGGTTCGATTTAACTTGGTTCAGTTCGGTTCCATTCGGTTTGGCGGTTCGGTTCGGTCCGGTCCAGTTTTGCTCGACTTTATTCGGTTCGGATTGGCTTGGTTCGGTTGGCTCGGTTTGGTTATCACCTTTGATTATCTGGTTTGGACTATGACCCCAATGGTTGATTCCATGTTAGTTGAGTAGTGGCCATTTGCAAAAATCGATTTTGATTAATTTGAATGAAGCTGACTAATTTTTCTCGAAAAGTGTTCCATTTTTGCAAAACTTGGACCATTCTTTGGATTTGAAAAGGGAAAATTTTCAGTACTCACAGCTTAGCTTACATGATTTGAAACAGAAAATGGAATAAGTAGGCTAATCTAACTCTCATGTTGATCAAAACATTTTTACAAAAAATCAAGAGACAAAAAAAGGGTCAAGGTAAATGAATTAGGGGCATAGTTGAGTTAGTGATTCTATCTTCTCCCCCGCTCGAGTCAACTCGTCAGTGTATATGAGTGTGTATTCATACCAGTCAGTGTATTTATACCAGTCAGTGTATGTCAGTGTGGTTCTTCTATACCAGGGTATTCATACCAGTCCATTATATCAGTGTGTCTTCATACCAGCCAGTGTATTTATACCACTTAGGGTATTCATACCAATCAGTGTATATAAGTGTGTTTTTTTCATACCAGTCAGTATATTTATACCAGTCAGTGTATTTATACCAGTCAGTGTATAGAAGTGTGTTTAGATTATTTTGGCTTTGTTTTTCTCATGTTGAGTCAGTGTTATTTTTATTCAGGTCAGTATGGATCAATGGCCAATTCAGAGTTCAAAATTCAATCATTCTCAAAATTGATCAAACAAATTGTTTTCAAACTCAAAATGATATGCCAGTCACACCATTGATGTACAAATTGAAATTTTTTATTACAATCAGGGGTGGACATCCCTGATTACAGAGACTCCATACAAAAAAAAAAAAAAAAAAAAACAGAAAATACAGAAAAAAAAAAAAAAAAAAACCAGAAAATACAGAAAAAAAAAAAACAGAAAATACAAAAAAAAAAACAGAAAGATCTTGTTCTTTCTTCTTCTTCGCCGGTGACGGCGACTCGCTGACTTCACTTACTCGGCTCTTCCGTCGCCGAGCTCTTCCGCTTTTTGTCGCTTTCGAAGGCCCTTCTCCAGTGCTTCCGCCAAGAATGACCACGGCGTTTCCGCCGACAGAGTCGGCTCCCTGCCGACCATCAAAGGCGAGATACGAAGATTGCCCAAATCGGGCCATAAGAGGTGGAGTGCCTTTTCAACTCATTGTTTTCAGCCTTCAGCTCCTATTTTCAACCTTCAGGCACAAATTTCTGCCCGTTGCATCTCTGTACATACACTGGAGTAGAGGAGTTGGGCGTTGGCCTGGTACAACCTCACACGCCTTGTTTTGCAGGCGGTGAGACAGGTTGGTGACTGCCGCCACTGTCTCCATGCAGGACCTCAATGTGTAGTGGTTGGCCTCAATATCATTTTGAGTAGCCATCACTTGTTCAACTGATAGTGTGGGAAGATTAGGTTGAGTAAGAGCAGGGGCACTTGGCCCAGAAGAGCTCGATGGAGTATTAAGATCTAGAAAGAGAGAGAAGGGGCGGACGAAGCCATGTGTAAGAGCAGAGAAGGCAGAAATGGCAGAAAAGAAGGGAGTCCAAGAGGAATAGCAGAAAATAGATGAGGAAAAATAAAGAGAAGAAAGAAGAGAAGGAGGAGGAAGACGAAAAAGTGATGAAAGAAGAAGATAGAAGAGTGATGGAGAAGACGCAGGAGAAGAGTGATGAAGAAGAGTGATGAGAAGAGCAGAAGAAGAGAAAAGAGATACGGAAGAGAAGAAGAAGACAAGAGAGAAGACAAAGAGAGGGAGAGGGTCGAGGTGAGCGTCGATCGATGGGGCTGCTTTTGTCGGCCATCGACACAAAAGCAGAGCCCACGTGCCAACCGCGGCAAGACGCGGGAAATTGTGTATGCATATTATGTATATATATTGTATAGCTATGTAATATAGGTATTGTTTTGAACATTTGTGTCACAAGTATGGCTTGGGTTCAGTGGTGTGGCTCAATGGTTGAAGGCTGAAAGGCTGAGCCCGAAGTCAGGGGTTCAAACCCCGCATCGAGTGTTTCTTTTCTTTTGTTTTAGTTTTATGTATAAATATGTCTTATATATTTGTTTGAACATTTGAGTCACAGGTGTGGCTTGGGTTCAGTGGTTTGGCCCAGTGAGTTAAGGATTGAAAGGCTGAGCCCAAGGTCAGGGGTTCGAACCCCACATCGAGTTTGTCTTTGTTTTGTTTTCATTTTGGTTTTATGTATATATATGTCTTGTATAGTATATATATATATTTGTTTGTATATTTTGTCACAAGAGTGACGTGCTCAGTGGTTGAGGACTCGGAGACCAGGCCTGAGGTCAGGGGTTCGAAACCCCGCATTCATGTCCATCAATTTTGTGATTTTCTTTTCTTTTTTTGTGTTTTGCATACGTGTCGTGTCTCATATATGTATATATATGTCTTTGCCCAGCCCATCTAGTCATAAGAGTGGAGTGGCTCAGTGGTTGAGTACTCAGAGGCCAAGCTTGAGGTCAGGGGTTCAACACCCCGTATCTATGCATTTTGTGATTTTCTTTTCTTTTTGCGTGTTTTGCGTGCGTGTGCTGACGTCAGCAAACGGAATATGCCTTCTTAGTAACGGCATCTTCCAACTGACGGTTGCAAACAGAATATTCCCTACCTGTATGTCCACTGTATATGTTATATGTCTGTGTCGTATATACCTGTATATATACTGTATATGCTTGTGTATAGGTCCGTCTATGTCTGTGTCGTATATACCTGTAGCTATACTGTATATGTTATATGTCTGTGTCGTATATACTTGTATGTATACTGTATATGCTTGTGTATAGGGTCGTATATGTTTGTGTCGTATACACCTGTATATATATCTGAGTATATGTCTGTATTCTGTATGTACATATCTGTGTACATTTATAATAATATCTGTGTAGTATCCTGCCTATGTTTGCAATGAGTTCCTAGGAGACCAACTGCGACGGTGGAAACTAGAGTTCGAATGGCAAAGCCTAGAACGCAAAAGGTTCGGGATTTCCGAGACTAAAGCCTGGTTTAAATACCCAGAGGTGCATCCAGGGGTGCATTCTCGGCTTGAAATCTGTATGGCAGCCCCATAGGTTGAGGTAGCTTATATGCGCCTCAACTCTGGAAACTGAACCAACCTAGTCCGTCACCCCGTTGGAGAATAGGGAAAGTTGTGAATATAATCAGGAAGAAAAGGGGCATCTGTGACTTCTACATGTAGAGCTTACCCCTTGTCAAAAAAAAAAAAAAAAAACCAACATAAAAAAAAAAAAAACAGAAATACAAAAAAAGACAAGCCCAAAAAAAAAAAAGAAAAAAAAAGGTTACCTCTTGTTAGCAAGAAATCATTCTATCATACCTTCTTCCATTCGCGTAAGACGCGTTTGGACTTCAAATTTACCTTCGCTCCTTTCATGTGAATGATGTTAGATTTGATGTTTATCTAGTTAAAACCTTCCCCCTTTCCTCTAGCGTAAAACGCGTTTGGAAAGCAAATCCCTCCTCTCGCCTAACACGCGTTTGGAAAGCAAATCCCTCCTCTCGCCTAACACGCGTTTGGAAAGCAAATCCCTCCTCTCGCGTAAACGCGTTTGGAAAGCAAATCCCTCCTCTCGCCTAACACGCGTTTGGAAAGCAATTTCTCCTCTCGCGTAAAACGCGTTTGGAAAGCAAATCCCCCTCTCGCCTAACACGCGTTTGGAAAGCAAATTCTCCTCTCGCGTAAACGCGTTTGGAAAGCAAATCCCTCCTCTCGCCTAACACGCGTTTGGAAAGCAAATTCCTCCTCTCGCGTAAAACGCGTTTGGAAAGCAAATCCCTCCTCTCGCCTAACACGCGTTTGGAAAGCAAATCCCTCCTCCGCCTAACACGCGTTTGGAAAGCAAATTCCTCTCGCCTAACACGCGTTTGGAAAGCAAATCCCTCCTCTCGCCTAACACGCGTTTGGAAAGCAAATTCCTCCTCTCGCCTAACACGCGTTTGGAAAGCAAATCCCTCCTCTCGCCTAACACGCGTTTGGAAAGCAAATTCCTCCTCTCGCCTAAAACGCGTTTGGAAAGCAAATCCCTCCTCTCGCCTAACACGCGTTTGGAAAGCAAATCCTCCTCTCGCGTAAAACGCGTTTGGAAAGCAAATCCCTCCTCTCGCCTAACACGCGTTTGGAAAGCAAATTCCTCCTCTCGCGTAAAACGCGTTTGGAAAGCAAATCCTCCTCTCGCCTAACACGCGTTTGGAAAGCAAATCCCTCCTCTCGCTAACACGCGTTTGGAAAGCAAATCCCTCCTCTCGCCTAACACGCGTTTGGAAAGCAAATCCCTCCTCTCGCCTAACACGCGTTTGGAAAGCAAATTCCTCCTCTCGCCTAACACGCGTTTGGAAAGCAAATCCCTCCTCTCGCCTAACACGCGTTTGGAAAGCAAAATCCCTCCTCTCGCCTAACACGCGTTTGGAAAGCAAATCCTCCTCTCGCGTAAAACGCGTTTGGAAAGCAAATCCCTCCTCTCGCCTAAAACGCGTTTGGAAAGCAAATCCCTCCTCTCGCGTAAAACGCGTTTGGAAAGCAAATCCCTCTCTCGCCTAACACGCGTTTGGAAAGCAAATCCCTCCTCTCGCGTTAAACGCGTTTGGAAAGCAAATCCCTCCTCTCGCCTAACACGCGTTTGGAAAGCAAATCCCTCCTCTCGCCTAACACGCGTTTGGAAAGCAAATCCCTCCTCTCGCGTAAAACGCGTTTGGAAAGCAAATCCCTCCTCTCGCCTAACACGCGTTTGGAAAGCAAATCCCTCCTCTCGCCTAACACGCGTTTGGAAAGCAAATCCCTCCTCTCGCCTAGCACGCGTTTGGAAAGCAAATCCCTCCTCTCGCGTAAAACGCGTTTGGAAAGCAAATCCCTCCTCTCGCCTAACACGCGTTTGGAAAGCAAATCCCCCCCTCCGCGTACCGCGCGTTTGGATTTCAAATACTCCTCTCGCGTACGCGCGTTTGGATTTCAAATACTCCTCTCGCGTACCGCGCGTTTGGATTTCAAATACTCCTCTCGCGTACCGCGCGTTTGGATTTCAAATACTCCTCTCGCGTAACGCGCGTTTGGATTTCAAATACTCCTCTCGCGTACCGCGCGTTTGGATTTCAAATACTCCTCTCGCTACCGCGCGTTTGGAATTCAAATACTCCTCTCGCGTACCGCGCGTTTGGATCTCAAATACTCCTCTCGCGTACCGCGCGTTTGGATCTCAAATACTCCTCTCGCGTACCGCGCGTTTGGATCTCAAATACTCCTCTCGCGTACCGCGCGTTTGGATCTCAAATACTCCTCTCGCGTACCGCGCGTTTGGATCTCAAATACTCCTCTCGCGTACCGCGCGTTTGGATCTCCAATACTCCTCTCGCGTACTGCGCGTTTGGATCTCAAATACTCCTCTCGCGTACCCGCGTTTGGATCTCAAATACTCCTCTCGCGTACCGCGCGTTTGGATCTCAAATACTCCTCTCCCGTACTGCGCGTTTGGAATTCAAATACTCCTCTCGCGTACCGCGCGTTTGGATCTCAAATACTCCTCTCGCGTACCGCGCGTTTGGATCTCAAATACTCCTCTCGCGTACCGCGCGTTTGGATCTCAAATACTCCTCTCGCGTACCGCGCGTTTGGATCTCAAATACTCCTCTCGCGTATAACAGACGCGTTTGGATCTCAAATACTCCTCTCGCGTATGACAAACGCGTTTGGATCTCAATCTCAAATATTCCTCTCGCGTGAGACGTCACGCGTTTGGATCTCAAATACTCCTCTCGCGTAAAACGCGTTTGGATCTCAAGTTCACATACTCCTCTCGCGTAAAACGCGTTTGGATCTCAAGTTCACTTTTCTCCTCTCGCGGACGAAGCGTTTGGATCTCACATTCACTACATCCAACATTTATGCTTTCATTCAGTGTCACATCATTGTCTTGATTGCATTTCATTGCATGATCATAAGTTATGTTTTGCATTTCATTGCATGATCATAAGTTATGTTTTACATATCATTCTGCATCTTGCCCCTGAACTACGCTGGTTTGATTCCTTACAATGGGATACGTAGGCAACTGCTGGTTCAACCACATGCATCTGCATTTTGTTTGTTTGCCCAAGTCTTACGGCCTCGTCAAAAGGGTCGTCTTCGGGCTTTGACATTCACTCACGTCATGAAATGACTTCGAGCTCTGCCAAAGAGGGGCAACTGTAGACACCCCATTTTGACCGGCCCTGAGACTTGGGCGCTTTCTTTTGATTACCCGATGATGACAATTAGAATGTGTTTCTCGCAGAATTCTCAGTAAAAGAAATGGAATTTAAACTTTAATCCCAACCTTCACCATTTTGGCCAAATTATTTTAAAATATTGAATATTTCATTAATTTAGTATTTTTGTAATTTTTCATAATTTTATGTGTTTGTTCATATTTTTGGTGTATTTTATATAAAAGAAAATAATAAAACAAATTATATTATGTGTTTAAAATTATTATATTTATATTTGATATTTTATATAAAATTATATTAATATATTATATGTTTAGTATTTTGGTATAAATTATATATTTTATATATTTTATATATATATATATTATATTATATTATATATATTATAAAAGAAAATAATAAAAAAATTAAAAGTTGAGTCGGCGGTGCCGACCTCAACCAAACGCATTTATATATATATATATATATATATATATTATATTATATTATTATTATTATATTATTATTATATTATTATTATATTCTATGATTATGCCTATATAAGGCATTGAATGGCAGAGGATTCTAGAGGCGTTAGGGGGCATTCCGCAGAGAGGAGAATTCTGGAGAGTTTTTGAGCGGGCAATTCTGTGGAAGGATTTCAAAGAGGACGGATTGAAAAGAAGGGAGGGAATTCTGAAAGAAAGCATTGTGAGAAGAATTTGAGGGAGAGAAAGAGTCTAGAGAGTGATATTTTTCTTTCATCAATACACCATTCAAAACTCAACCACTAAAGTTATAATTTCAAATTTTAGATTGAGAATTGAGAAACACATTCCACAGACTTGAGAGTAGTCAAAAGAAAGTTTGTGACTCCGAAAATTCATCATTTCCCCAAAAGGTGAATTTCGTAAATTTTCATTTAATTCAAAAATGTGATATAATTTGTGTAAATATTTTATTTACTTCGTTGTATAACTTTTTTTTTATTTATCACTTTAATGGGATGGCTGCACCACTGCACCACCTACATATCTGCTGTAATTTAAATATTGTATATAAATTGTTGTCATTTATTACTTTAAATTCCCGGCGGTGAATAGTAACCTCCGGCGGTGAATAGCACCTCCGGCGGTGAATAGTAACCCCAGCGGTGAATAGTTTTATTTACCTCGTTTTAATCGCTTTAATGGGATGGCTGCACCACTGCACCACCTACATATCTGCTGTAATTTAAATATTGTATATAAATTGTTGTCATTTATTACTTTAAATTCCCGGCGGTGAATAGTAACCTCCGGCGGTGAATAGCACCTCCGGCGGTGAATAGTAACCCCAGCGGTGAATAGTACCTAATTTGTTTCAATACTTTATTTACCTCGTTTTAATCGCTTTAATGGGATGGCTGCACCACTGCACCACCTACATATCTGCTGTAATTTAAATATTGTATATAAATTGTTGTCATTTATTACTTTAAATTCCCGGCGGTGAATAGTAACCTCCGGCGGTGAATAGCACCTCCGGCGGTGAATAGTAACCCCAGCGGTGAATAGTACCTAATTTGTTTAAATACTTTATTTACCTCGTTTTAATCGCTTTAATGGGATGGCTGCACCACTGCACCACCTACATATCTGCTGTAATTTAAATATTGTATATAAATTGTTGTCATTTATTACTTTAAATTCCCGGCGGTGAATAGTAACCTCCGGCGGTGAATAGCACCTCCGGCGGTAGAATAGTAACCCCAGCGGTAAATAGTACTAATTTATTTAAATACTTTATTTACCTCGTTTTATAACTTTTTTTATCGCTTTAATAGGATGGCTGCACCACTGCACCAATTTAAATATTGTATATAAATTGTTATAATTTCTTACTTTAAATAATTTATCCCGGCGGTGAATAGTAACCTCCGGCGGTGAATAGTACCTCCGGCGGTGAATAGTAACCCCGACTATTTACTTTTGCTCGCTTTTTTATATGCTAGTTAGGGGGCTGTTTAATTTATTTCAACGATTTATGTTGTAAATCTCAAGTTTGTTTGTACTAACCAATTAATCAATTTCGCATAATCATCTCTGCAACCTCCCTCCATTCTTTGCTTATTTCGAGTAAACATAAAGAACCAATATGATTAATTGAATTCGGTCGGACGTTATACCGAATTTATTGTGTCAAGGCTTGCCTTACGTCAATTATTGTAATAAATTAGACAGCCCCCCCCCTTTTATTTATTATTCATTTGGTTTTGTAATAATTATTTATTTGGACACTTGGACATTCGAACCCTCCTGCGTGAGGGCACAGTAATTCATTCGGACCCTCCTTCGTGAGGACAAATATGTAATAAGTTGTATGTCTTCCAACCCCCTATTCTTTCTCCCTTTTATTTCACTGCTTATGATGGTTAGATTAAGGACATCATGTTTAAATTAGCATTTTCCATGATTTGCATCCATTCGTTTACATGCATAAAAGTTCGGCTCATCATATTATTCAAATGTCAAATTCAAATTCTTTACTTGAATACATGCTCTATCATATGCCTTGAATTGACTCGCATGCCATGCTAGTAGCCGAGCTTATTACTTGCACGTTGTATGTGTTGCATTAGCCATGTCGCATTCAATAGGATCATGCATTTTATTTCTAATTGTTTACTTTCTTTTGACTCGCCGTCGCTTCGGACATAAGGTAAGGTTTTATGCTTTAGCATATTGCATAAGTGTGATTGCTGTCACATCAAACATACTACCATGAGGCTAAATGCTTACTTGATATACCTGTTTGAATGCCTGTGGATGAAGGCTAATCACTTGAATTGGGATACTTTGATTCATGTATATATGAGATCACCATTTTCAGTGATACATATTCAAAACAATTTTTTATAAAACAAACATGGAATCAAACGTTCTAACTTTTTGTGAAATTAGTCTATACTTGTATGTTACATATAGAACAAGAGCATATTGTACATAAAAATCACATCATGATTAGTAGAGGCCGATCTTTGATCGGGTGAGTGGGGTGTTCAATTATTGACCTTCCCCTCTCATACCTAAGTTCCCGAACCAAGACACTTTGGTAACGACGGACTAATGGCCTTTGGCACGAGTCATGGGTTTCCTAAATTTCCCAAAATAAATATTTAGGTGGCGACTCTGAAATCTGGCAAAGCAGTCCATTTTTGGCATTTGATTCAAATATTTTCCAAAAACAATTGCCGGATTTGGACTCTTTTTGTGTTTCCACTGTTTCACATTGCACTTGTGAAATCAGATTCAGAACCAACACACAAGTGGAGTCTGAACTGTAAGGGCTATTTCATTCTTCCGAAAGGGGGCGCGAAAAGCCGAGCTACAATGAACTGAACTGCCATTCTCCTGATTGCCCTTTTGTCTTTGGCATTTACCCCTGGCGGGTATGTTTCTTTCTCCAAGAAGTTCCAAATGTCGTAATACCAGGGGTGTTCGTCCTGAACTTCATCTATGGCTGCAATTGACTCATAGGCAGGTGCAAATTTCTGGTCAATGATGATTGGACGCATTCAGACTCCACACGGGATGTCTATCATAGATGATAGAGTTGCTAAAGAATCTGCGAACCTGTTGTTTTCTCTTAGTAGATGAGTAAAACTTAGCTTCTCAAACCGAGGAATCAGCAAATCCAAGGTTTGGTGATACATAATCATCTTTTCCTCTTTCACTTTCCAGTCTCCTTTAGCTTGAGACACAACAAGGTTCGAATCCCCAATGACGTCCAACCGTCTTGCCCCTAGTTCCAGGGCTGCTTCTAGACCAGCAATACATGCCTCGTATTCTGCTTCATTGTTCGAGACTTTGAATCGGAGTTTGAAGGCTAGAGAGATACGGGAATTGTCGGGTGCTATCAGCAACACTCCTATCCCATACCCATGTTGTTTTGACGCTCCGTCAAAGTACATCGTCCAAGTTTCATTGCCGATATGTAGGATTGATTCATCTGGGAATAGGTACTCAACTGCTTCATCCCCCTCAACCGGATGGTCGGCAAGGAACTCTGCCACTGCTCTTCCTTTCACTGACTTGCGTGTCACGTACGTGAGATCAAATTCGGAGAGCAACAGCAACCAACGAGCTAGCCTACCCGTAAGCGCTGGTTTCTCGAAGAGATATTTGATGGGGTCAAGTCGTGAAACCAACGTTACAGAGTGAGCTAACAGGTAGTGCCGCAGCTTCCTGGTAGCCCATACCAGAGCTAAGCAAGCCTTTTCCAGCGGTGTATATCGGGTCTCATACTCCAGCATCTTCTTGCTGAGATAGTAGATGGCTCTCTCCACCTTGTCTTCTAATTCTTGCGCAAGCATGCAGCCCATTGTAGTTTCAGTCACTGACAGATACAAAATCAACGGTTTCCCCGGTTCTAGTGGCGATAAAATGGGTGGGTTCTGTAGATATTCTTTGATCTGTTCAAATGCAGCTTGACATCGGCCGTCCCATTGGAACTTCTTTCCTTTCTTCAGGAGGCCAAAAAGTGGTTCACAAGTCAAGGTTAATTTTGAAATAAACCGTCTTATGAATTGCACTTTACCCAGAAAGCCTCGCACCTCCTTTTCAGTCCTTGGTGGTGGCATTTCTAAGATGGCCTTGATTTTGGAAGGATCGACCTCGATGCCTCTTTGTGTAATCAGAAACCCCAGCATTTTTCCCGCTGTAACACCAAATGTACATTTCTGAGGGTTTAGCCGCAACCGGAATTCCCTGATCCTTTGGAAAAACTTATGCAAGGCGGTGTAGTGGCCCTCTCTTTCCTTGGACTTGACAATCATGTCGTCCACATACACCTCAACCTCTTTGTGGATCATATCATGTAGTATTGTGGTCACGGCCCGTTGATAAGTAGCTCCAGCGTTCTTCAGCCCAAACGGCATTACCCTGTAGCAGTATGTCCCCCACGGGGTGGTGAATGCAGTCTTTTCCCTATCTTCTGGTGCCATTACTATCTGGTTGTAACCTGAGAAGCCATCCATAAATGAGAGCAAAGCGTGCCCTGCTGTGAAATCTACCAACTCATCGATGTGCGGTAAGGGGAAGTCGTCCTTCGGACTAGCTCTGTTCAAATCCCTGAAGTCTACACACACCCGGATCCTGCCATCCTTCTTCGGCACCGAAACAATGTTGGCCAACCAAGTCGGATATTCAGATACCAGCAGGAAGCCTGCGTCGATTTGCTTAGTGACCTCTTCCTTAATCTTAAGAGCCCAATCCGGGCGGATCCTTCTGAGTTTTTGCTTGACAGGTCGGGCCTCGGGGTCAAGGGGGATCCGATGCTGTACAATCTCAGGATCGATTCCAGGCATGTCTTCGTAGGACCACGCGAAAACATCTTTGAAATCTTTTAATAAAGCGACCAAGCGCTCGCGTTCCTCCGAAGACAACGTGGACCCGATCTGGACCAGCCGCGGGTCCTCCTCAGTACCAATGTTCACGGTAGTGATTTCATCCATTAATGGTTTAACAAATCTCTCTTGCTCTTGCTCAATTAAACGTTGCAAAACCGGAGGAACTTCGTCCTCGTCGTTTTCATCAAAGTTTTGAAAGTCTGAATTAATGCAATAAATTAAGGGCACAGAGAAATACTCAGAAACCACATTCACCTCATTCTCATTAAGTTCATCCAAATCGTCCGATTCATTTACAACAGACTCAAATGAAAAGGAAAAAGACGACCTAGACAAGACTGTGGCATCCGGGTTAACATCCCCAGGAGTACCAGACTCAGACTCAGTCGAGCTGGAACCTGATTCTGACTCACAAGACTCGGTGGAATCAGATTCCGGCTCACTACCTGACCTGGTGCTGCTGGACAAAAATCCCTCCTCGTATTGCCAAGTGAGAGAGGGTGCGATAGATGCGTCCAAGATAGCTGCTGGTTGGCTCGCGGCCGTTTCATCCCCAATCATGGAAACCGCGAAGTTATCCCCCAAGCACTCATGGTCGATCGGAGGATCAGAAAGTAGACATGCCAGTGCTACCCCCATTTCAAATTCTGTGCCCTCAGGATCCCCCGCTTTACACTGCTCAGCCTCAGCTGGTGGGTCTGTCTGCTCGGTGGCAACGTCATCCCCGGATAGTTGTAAGTCAAAGAAGATCTCGAAGCCTGGGACGCGCTTCTTCTCCGCGTTTAGCCACGGCTCGGGGAAGCCGCAAAATGGAAAGTCCTCCCCCTCCCGGACGAAGCGTCCGTTCAGGGTACCCTGGATGGGCCTGTGTATTAAGTCAAAAGGCTTCCCAGCCTGCTTCGCTCTGGCTCTACCGGCCATTTCTTTTCCTTTCCTCACCCAGTCCTCTTTGGTGGGCAGATAACCCAAGCCAAAGGTATGAGGGTTATGTGGCACTTCGGCCAACGCAGCGACTCCTTTCCTGCCGCTCCTTCCTAATCCCATCCCGGGAATATGTTGTAGCTTGTTCATGAGGTAGACGGATTGAGCACTGACGTACACACCTTCATTCACAGCCAGAATATTTTGCACTACCCGGGCCTCTGCCAAAGTGAACCCTGACAAGAACACATCCTCCGTGCCGTGCTCGATTTCCAAAACTGGCGTAGACACTTCCGGCGGCGGATGGATGGATGAATTTCCAAAAACAATTGCAACCCCCTTCCCGTGAGGGTATTTCAACATCTGGTGTAGAGTGGAAGAGACTGCCTTTACTTGGTGCAGCCACGGCCGCCCCAAGAATAGGTTGAAGGTTGCGGGAACGTCTAAGACATGAAATTCGATGTTGTGTTGTCCTGGACCAACCTGGGTCTGAACCTTGACAGTCCCCATCACTTCCCTGCTGGTATTATCGTAAGCTTTGATCACCTGAGTGGTTGGTATGAAGTCCGCGGGTTTCAACCCGATTGCATATGCTGTTCTGGCTGGGCAGTGTAGACACCCCATTTTTGACCGTCCTCAAGACTTGGACGTCACCGTTGGAACACTCGGTGATTATCCATGTTTGTGTTCGTTTGGAGTTCCCGGAGTTCTCGGCTGCGCGCGCCGTGCCTCAGGACCTCCGGACCCGACCGTTTGTGTTTGGTTTTGCACCAAACACTTGTGTTTTGCCTTGGAAGGGGAGGGAATGCTTTGTGAGGCATCCCTACACACCACCGGCTGGGGCTAGAGGCCACCGGCTGGCTAGTTTGTCTATCGGCACTATATTGTGCCGGTCGGCACTATTTTGTGCCGGTCGGCACTATTTTGGGCGAAATGACCATTTTGCCCTGCCGACCACTGTGCACTTGCTTTCTGAGATATTTTCAGACAGCTGTGTACAATTGGTTTCCCCTCCATACACGTGTATGGAGGGATGAGCTTGCTTAGGGACTAAGCTTGTAAGCTTTTTGCCTATAAGAGGGAAAGCTCTTCCCTTTGCTCAAGGGTTGGCTTCTTGAGAGACTTAACCATTGTTAGAGAGAGCCAAGGTCTGGTTTTAGGTTAGAATAGTTGTATCTATCCTATCTCTCTCTTTCCTTGCTTGTTTAGTACACTAGGTGCTTTAGTTCACACTATTGCACTAAAACACCTAGTGTTCC